>VDFB02317935.1:117286-164130 GCA_007258455.2 Sequoia sempervirens | reverse complement strand
GTTGGATGGCCTTTTGGTAGGCCTGGTGATATTTTAGTGCAATGTTATATTGTCTTGCTGCATTTGGTTTTGGTGGTAGTGGTGGTGGAATTGGAATTGTGTTGGATGTAGTGATGTGTGGTTGAGATACGTTTGGAGTGATCGTGAGGGTTTGAGATGTGATGGGCGTGATCGAGGTGATAGGAATGGTTGGAATGACCGAGGTGATAGGTCTTTGGGAGACCATATTCTGATTTGTCAGGATTGATGTTGTCATTTGATTAGATACCATCTGTTGGTGCGATGTCGATGGTATATTCAAAGGATTTGATGTGATGGTTTGATTGGTGTTAGGTGGATTGATTTGGATGGAGTGATTGGTGCTAGGTAAAGGGGGGATCCCTAAACCAAGGTATGATGTTGATATGGGTAATGGTGGTGGAGATGTCTCTTGGCACAATGACTCAACTATTTTGGTAAGTGTAGCAATTTGATCTCGCCAAATTTGATCTTGATTTTGATCTTGACTCCCTTGATATAGTTGATTTGGTTTTTGTTCAAGCAAATTTGGGATGCATACTTGTGGCTTTTGAATGGGATCATGGACATATTGATTTTGGACAATGTTCTTATTTGGGATGACACTCAGATTTGGCATGAAAGGTTGAAATTGAACATTGTTAATGTTGGGAATCACATTGCCTTGTTTTGGAGTTGTTAACATCTTATTTGGATTTTGAATAATATTCGTATGATTTGCAAATATATTTATCCCAAAGTTTTTTGGATTCATGTTTGGAAAAATTGTATTTGGTACATTCTCATTTGGCATGTAGGGATTTGATAGGATGACGTTGTTCGTTTGAAGGCTCATGCATTGATTATTTGCTTGACAGACTTGTAGGTTTGGATTTAGATCTACCATCGGGAAATGTGTTCCAATATTTGATTTGGGCATACTCAAACTTGTTGTTCCATTGACTTTTGTCAAAGGTAATGATCCCATGTATAGTTTGTATAGATGCGAGTGTTGATAATCAATTGGAATTGTAAGGCTTTGAAAGTTTGTTTGACTTGGATTACTCATGATGTATGGATCAAGTTTGTATTCCATGTTCTTCTTGTGTTTTGACCTTGTTGTAGAATTGACTTCTAAGGTGTTTAGGACCAATGATGAGATGAATGATGAAAGGGGTGAATGATATGGATGTTGAATGTTCAGGGACCTTGGATCAATGCTAGACTTAGGGCTTGATTTGATTGGTTTGATTTGGGTAAGATGTTATCAAGTAGGATGAACTTGTTCGAAGGATTGCTGATTTAATTAGAGGTATGAGAAATGATGGATTCCCATACTTCTAATTAAACAAGGTGATTTTGATTTTGATGATTTACCCAAGTCTAGAATGATGTTTTCAAAGCTCTAAAGTTGTTTTGGGATGGGATGATAAATGTTTGGAATGGATGAAGTGTTTCATTTGCTCCTAAATGAACCTAGGAAGGACTTGTTTACTAGACCAAAATAGTGAAGAACATGCCTTTCTCTAAGATTAATTCAAAATCAAAAGATCAATTTTTGCACGAAAACTATATGACCAAAATATGCCAAGCACATATGTGTGGTCCAATTGATTTAATATTTTCTTAATGGATTCTTTTTACCACAAACACGGTCTTGATTAGGTTTTCAACTAAACATCCAATGTCCTAATTTTCTTTCATCCCACAAAATGGATTATGCAGAAATCGAGGAAATCAAGGAAAAGGTTTCCTAGTGTTGACCTTAGTAGGAGCAAATTGAGATGGAATCCAAATGTTTAGAAGCCTCTAAGGATACAAATCCCAAGGGTGAGCAATAACACAAGAATTTGGTCAATGGTATTTGCTTCTCCTAAAGGGTTTGAGATTTGATGCTCATGTTGAATGTTGGTTTTCCAATGTTTTCGATCAAAGCACTATGTTTTCAAACTGACTCACAAGCAATATAACATCCTAGCTCAATTGGTACATTTTTCTTAGTGGGATTGCCTCATGCCCTTTGTAGAAGAGATTATTTTACATGCAACCAAGGAAAGAGTATAAAGGTATGTTAAGAATGAAGTCTTAACCTCTATACTTTAACCAAGATCGGACATGGCAAGTAACTTCTTGGAATCTAAGTTCCAATGCACCACTTTGATAATCTCGCTCAATGGATCAATTGGTCACTACAAAATAAGGGTTCTATTTCAGACTTTCCGTTCGTGGAGATTGACCCATACGACAAGAGTCCCCTTTCAAATCCATCTTGTTGGAATCAACCGCGTGATATTGGCATTTACTCCAATACCCAAATTTATATCCTGGTTGGAAATACTCTTGGCTTTAGAGTGTTACTAGTTGACTCATTCCCTTGGGTGAGTACTTTTCCCCAAGGCAGGCCCTCTAGGATAAACAAAAGCGAGTAAAGACAAAATCCGTAACTCGATCAATCTTTGACAGCACAAAGAAAGAGAATATACATGAAAATTCCCCCACTCACACTCACACAAGATCTTGTTCAATTTTAAACACAAATCGAAGTGTGGAGGTGATTGCTTTATCTCACCCTAAAGTCACGAAAAAGGCCTTTTGATTCTCAAGATCGCTATAAAGCGTGAGAGAAGCGCATACGTCCTTTTTCAATGCCTTTAGTTTAGGTAAGCCTTCATGAAAAAAAAACTTGTACTTGTTCTTTTTAGATCCTACAAAGCAATTATTTCGATTCCTTTTAAAGCACCAAATGAAGTGTGAGAAATTGCCTTGTTCAATTTTTAAATCTTAAAACCAACTTTAGTAAGTTTGTGTCCTAAAGTTCGTTTTAATCCCTTTGTCCTAAAAATGGAAGTGTTCTTTTTAGAATCCAAAAAGGTTTTAAGTTTATCTAAAACATAAAACTAAAGCATAAAATGGAAGCTCTAGTTTATCATAATGAGCATTAAAAAATGTCTTTTGTAAATTTAAAATTGATGTTTAATTCTTTGACTCCACTCTTTCCTTGTCTTTGCTCGACTTCAATGCTCCCTCCCAATGTAAACCTCCACCTTTTTCCCATAAGATAAAAAATAAAGAAAAGAAGACAATTATACGAGGATCAATCATTTTATACATTGTCTTTAAATAATGGAACAATTTTGATTGAAAAGATCAATGATTTTGAACTAATAAATGAGGCATTAGTAATAATTTCACTTGCCATAGAATTTTAGTTAAAAATAGACATTTTTCCATCAAATCTTAAAGCCTCCTCTACTAACAATTCAAAATTAGAAAGTTTAATGTGGATAGGTGAACAATTGATGTGACTAAAGTAAGATTTGAAATATCCTCCACTTGGCCCAAATCATAAATGAACAATGTCACAAAAAAAAAAATGCTGCAAATCATGAATGGGTGATTTCAATGTATAAATGCTTTGGTATTTAATGCAATATCTATGACTTGACTTCATCGATGCCATGTTATCTCCCTTATTTGAACACATTATCCCAATAAAATAAATGTCAAATACCAAAACTCAGTTTTCTTTCAAATGCACTTTTTCAAAAGCAAAGACTTTTCGGCTGGCATTCATTGATGACCTTGATTGAACAATAAAAGCATTAATGATATTATCCCTTCCAGATGCCCATGAAATCCTTACTCATGTCCCCACATAAGAATGGCCTTCATGTTAATGACAATAGGTTGCATCTAGGAAGATGTGAAATGTATAATACTTACCAACACTCAAGCTCACTGTTGGCCCTTGAAAATCATTATGGACTGAGAGTATTCAATTTTCACTGACCTTTCACTTCTCCCATCTAGCGCGTAGCTGCGTCTCATGATGTCATTGGTAGATGGGAATTGAAATCATACTGACTCACTCCCAACAGTCAAAAACATTGATAAGACTAGAAAAATGTGCTAAATCTACTGCCATTGAGTACTCATAATAACTGATAGATAACTCTCTAAAAGGTGGGGTCAAAGCTTTTAAGCTCACATGAATGAAATTATGACTACATTTATTGAGATGAAATAAACAAAATAGATGACATTCAAGTGCATGAATGCGTGGGAATTTTTGACATTTGAATTCTTATTGGCGCGAAAGGCAATCAAGATAACAATTAAATGGCTATAGATAACATTCAATGATAAAAAATTTAAAACTACATCGGTAAGGATTCCCAGTAAAGAGACCAAAAAAAATGATTGATAGACTCTAAAGTTCTTCAACTAATTAAGACAGCTCGATAAAGAAGTGTTTGATGGATATTTTGCATAGGGAGAGCTTATCTTGCAATTTTGAATGAATTGACTCCTATGGCAATTGGTCACGCCCACAAAAGGATATAAAAGTCACAGAAAATCATAAACTGGGAATTAGACATTCCAACAGGCGACTAACATCTTCTTATGGTCGTTCATTTACTTTGTCAAACCAGGGAACGTATACTTGAAATGGAGCGGCACTGTATGTGCACTAAGAACCAGTTTCAGTCATGATTTACTAGAAATAAATGCATGAAAGGAATTCTACTTATGCTATAGGAATGTAATGTGAAGCCTACTAAACTTAGTCAAAGTAGAAACCATAATAACTACAACTGAGAAACAAACTATGAACTGGCCTTATGCTACAGGAACAAACACAGGGATGGATTCCCGATGCTACAGGAACAATATAAGACTAATTTTGCACTGAAACTTCAAGAATGAAATCTAACTTATGATCAAAAATAAATAAATGACTAACTAACTAACTACAAATACTTATTAAGTGGGCCCCCTTAGCAAGCATCAACTAATTATGCTAGAATTGAACTTAGAACTTCATCAACTTTTATTCATAAACTCAAAATGATGTATATTGTTCTGCTCATATGAAAACTAACACAAAAATCTATCTCTTATCATAGTACTAACTCTTACATACTCTGCTTCTTATTATCATACTAAATTTTACATGATATCCTTTCTATGCTTGTCATGCTTGCTCACTCACGCAGGATGAACACTTATTTAAAAGAGAAAAGCAACTAACTACCTAACTCTAATAGAGAAAGACGTGGACATAAATGAATCCTGAAACTAAGGAATAAACTTCTTATAAATGAAAAAATATCCGTTCAACACGATCCAAAGAGAATTTAGCATTCCACTCTTTTTAGATTAATGATCATTTAAGTTTCTTCCCAATGACCCGGACATAGAGTCTTCACTGGAACAACTTCCTTGACATCATGCAAGAAATGGACTTTATTGCAGGGCCGAGATTTGCTGCACTTGACTTGTTCATGCTCCTTTCAATAACCTGTGATGCACAAGGCAACAAAGGAAAAAGAAAGCATGTGTGGAAAACAACATGATCCATTCATTAATCACGTATTAAATCTATCCCATTATTCAAAAACCATATGCATTATATCAGTCATTCGAGAAGTCAAACAGTGTAATTAATAAGACACATAGAGATATTAGGCTGCAGGAATGTAGGAATGTATTGCTACAGGATACTACCCATTTTTAGATAAAGAGTCTTTAATAAAAGAGTTAAAACATCCATTAGCAGTAAAAGTAGAGATATTAAAAGTACATCATGATACTCAAATTATGAGCATATCCTGAGCTGATCATCTGCCCCCTACTTAACCTGATGATGGTCCACCAGCATTAAGTTTCCTAGTTGTTTCCCTTAAATCCATAGGAGCAGTATGGCTTTTTGGCATAGTCCCAAATTTATAATAGAAACTTCTAAATTTTTTCCATCTTTCATATCTGAGGTTCTTTGTATCTTTATTAACATTTGTAGCTCAATAGGGATAAAGTGGCCACATTAAAACTAGAGGTCGAAATGTTATTGGAAACCATAATTCAAACCTCTTCTGAAGACCAAGTTGTATGTACCTCTCTGTCCTTCCAAGGGCTGCTTCAAAATTCAGGGGGCTATGTGGCTCAGATTTCCTGAGCCCAACAGTCAATTTCTCCCATCTCTTTTCAATTCTGGAAGAGGCAAGCTTCCAAAATAGATATGGTTGGCTTTTGAATTCCTCATACACTTGCTTTCTGACATCAAATATTTTTACTATTTCTCCTTGATTGTTGAACCCATATGCAACAGTGAACCAGGTTTTTAGCATTGTGTAAGGATCCGTGCTTTCTAATCGCAGTGGTATGGGCTCATCCCTTTCAACTTCTTCATAGGCTTCTAGTTGTCTGCCATAATTGGTTTCATTGGCTACCCATGACATAAGTGACCTCAAATGGATATCACCAATGTAAAGAAGTGGATTCCACTCTGTTTCAGAGGGAATTATCAATCCATGCAAATAAAATTCACATAAAGAATTCTTTAGCCAATTAGGAGCCACTTGGTATGCATCATAAAATTCTTTGGATGTATGAATAATAGGATCTAAATTCCTAAAAATTATTATTTATTGAAACTAAAGAAATTGTTCCTTTAGGAACATGGCATAGACTCTAGGCGGTGGACTACACTTCACAATCTTACCAGTTATTTTCATCATTTCATCCATTTTCTTTTTCATCCCCTGGATTTCCTATTTCTGCCTTTCAATTTCTTCTTCTCTTCCTCCCAAAGACTTTTTTGAATTTCAATCTTGGCTAGGTGGTAGAAACTCACGGTTTGGAATGTGACCGGCCTCCATGTGGTCCTAAGGTATTCCAAAAATTCAATCAAAAATGTCTTTTTATAGACAATCATGGCTTGACAAGTTGCAAGGGGTAATGAAGCTTCATTGGCCACTTCCAATTGTTCAGGCTGTTCTTCCTCTTGCTGCAGGATAAATTCATGTTGCTGTGCAGGAGGAGATTGTACTTCCTCTAAAATTTGCCTAGCTACTTTAGCCAAGTCATCAAGACTTGGCATTCCCCTTTCATTACCATCATATTGTGCTTCGTCAACTTCTATTGGTTCATTTTTCATGTCCTTAGGAACAATAGGTGGGCTATGTGAAACATTCTCAGGTACATTCTGAGAATCATCATGGCTATATTCTTCAGACTCCTCTAAAATTATTATAACTTCAGGTTGAGCAGACGTTGAGGTGACTTTACATTGTTTCCTTGCTGAAACTCTTTTTGGCAATGTGGTAGTTGCAAGAGGAACTCTCGTGGCTTTCCTCTTCCTGACTTGCTTAGAGGGTTCAGACTCAACATAAGAGGATGATAGAGAAACTGTAGTGGCAACAAGTGTTGTTGTAGGAGGAACTGCTACAGGAGTGGGACATTATTGTCTTTGAGCATGAGGTTCAGACTCTGGGGTTTGTTCTACCCTAGATGACTCTCCTACCTTCATTTTTCCTTTTTCTCTTCTACTAGCAGACCTAGTTTGTACTCTGGTAGAGGGCTTTGGTGTGGAGGCCACAAGAATAGATGCTGCAGGGGCAGGTGCTATAGGGATTGCTCTAGGCAGCTCTGGAAGTTGTAGACCCTTTTGGGCAAAAAATTCTTGCCATGAAAAGGGTGACACATCCCTCAGGGAACGCTCAATCAATAGTTTAATAAGGGCATGATGGGAAATTGCATTGTCCCTTCCCCTCTGGGTTTCATGGGCACTTTGTTTTAATAGATTTAACAAAAAATTTGGGACATTAACAGCTAACCCATGCCTCATATGGCTCAATAACTTAAAATGGTAAGAATGTAAATAGGAGAAGCATCCCTCATAGGTTAAATACCTGATTATGAATGCAGCATACTCTAAATATGGAAAGGGTTGCAACACTCGTTTGCAGCCTTGTTTAGAGACCTCCAAAGGTCCATCAGTTGGTATTGTAAATTCTACCCTAGCAGAAACAACATCTGAAGAAAAATTTTCACTTGCTGTAGGAAGCTCGGTTACTTCAGCAATTCATTCTTCTGTTATAGTCATTGTCAAACCCCATACTAAAGCTTCCCCTTCTGAAAGAGTTCTTAAAAATTCACCAACAACTTCCTCATTGAAAGAATCTAACCTCAGAAAATAGTTTAGCCAACCACAATTATTGAATTCCTGCACTGTTTGAGGATTCTATGTTAAGAGCTCATGAGCTACAGGCTCATGTCTTACCAATTGACCACCCATATTCGCAAATTACCTCTACTGAGATTCCAAAAACCCAAACCTTTTCTAAAAATTCAAAAGAAATTTTTTTGCTCTGCTTCTTTTTGCTTCTTTCTATTTCTTTCTGTCCTACCATCACTTTTCTCTTCTTTTCCAAGAATGACTTGAAAGATAATTGCATGTAATGATTATTAGGAGCTACTCATATCAAGCAGTTAATATTGTTTAAGATAAAACATGTAGCCATATTTGGAAAGTACAAGAAGAAAATAAAAATATCTTATTAGTTGTGATAGCGACATAAGAAAAGGTTTAAAATGGATTATCCCACCCCTATTTAAAAGTTGACATGTGTCCACACATGGGCGAAAGGACAAACGAAGCATGGGCGATAAAGACTGATATGTACACATTAGTTGTTGAATAAATGAAATAAATAAATAATGTGATTAAGAGAAGATATCACGTACCTTTCAATTAATGCTCGTACGTGCTGGAAAAATCACAACACACCATGAAATGATAGCTGGAATAGAAACCATGAATGAGGTGGTACGACAGGATAGATGACATGGAAGAAAAGAGAATGAATGGCGGTGATGGATGGAAAATGGAGAACGTGGCATCCTTGAAAAGGAAACCTTTATTATGTGTATGCAACATGGAATTTAAAGAGATGATGTAGGAGAAAGACTGAAGCCTTTCACTGCAGGAAGATCAGTGGTCGTATTTGAAACAAACTATTGTAGAAATTCATCTTTGGATGCTGGCTTATGATACAACTGAAGATGGTGTCCATTAACCAGTAGCTTGAATCAAACTAGATCTATTGTAGCCAACTACACTAAGCCATTATCAAATACATGTTCTATTTCATAAGGACCAAGCCAACGTGTGTTTAGTTTACCTTGATTTTCTTTGTATATGGAGTTATAGAGGAGCGCCCAGTCACTGGCAGAGAATTGCTTAGTTTGAATATGATTGTCATGCCATTTTTTTCTTTGTTGTTAGATAGTTTTAGTATGCTACAGGGAAGCTTTCCTCATCTCATCCAATGCATTTAGCTGCAGGAGGCATTCCTTTTGAGCATCAAAGATATCAATTTTAAGCTGGAGAGCAGTCCTCAAGGTTTTATGCTCAACTCTATTGGCAATATGGCAGTCTTACCATAGAGTAACTCAAAAGGACTAAACTCTGTAGTTGTTTTCCATGTTGTCCTATAGGCCCAAACTACTTCAGGAAGGTGACTACTCCAATCCTTCTTGTGTAATTGGACTGTATTTGTAAGGACTGCCTCAATTTCTCTATTGGTAACTTCTGCCTGGTCATTAGCTTGAGGGTGATAGGGGCTAGACTTTTTGTGCCTGATCTTGTAATCATTCATCAATGCAGTGATTAAGTTGGATGTAAACTAAGCTCCTTGATCAGTAACAAGTTCCCTTAGGATTCCAAACCGAGTAAAAATATGCTCATACAGGAACTCAACAACTTTATTGTCATGGACATGTGTCATTGCTTTCACTTCCACCCACTTGGTTACATAATCAGTACACACCAAAATATATGATTTACTATTGGATGGAGGATCAATGGGCCCAACAAAATTCATGCCCCACTTGTCCAAGGGACTGACTACCACTTGAGGATTCAGGGGCATTTCATCAGACCTTGTTAGTCTCCCCATGCGTTGACATCTGTCACATTTCCTGGTGTAGGCAACATCTTTGTGTAGTGTGGGCCAATAGTATCCTGTGTTAAGCACTTTCATAGATGTTCTCTTGGCTGCAAAGTGCCCACCATAGGGCTCATCATGATAGGCATACAAAATTTCATAGGTTTCATTTTCCCTAACACATCTTCTCATGACTTGGTCAGGTCATGTATAGAATAAACAATCTGCAATCCATTAAAAGTTAAAACTTTTCTCAACTAACAATTTTCTTTCCTTTGGTGAGAAGTGAGCTGGAATCTTGTTTGCTGCTATAAAATTTGCAATATCTGCATACCATGGAGTTTGAGCAGCAATAGAAAATAGATGTTCATCAGGGAAACTATCATCAATTACCTCAGGAGTTTTAGGTGTAAGTGTTTGAAGTCTTGACAAGAAATCAGCCACCACATTAGCTCAGCCTGGCTTATCAATAACTGTGATATCAAATTCCTACAACAATAGGAGCCATTTTTCTAATCTGCTAGATATGGCAGGCTTATTCATGAGGTACCTTATTGCTACATGATCTGTATGAACAAATATTTGGTAACCAGTGACATAATGTCGAAACTTGTTCAAGACATACACAACTGCTAGCAATTCTTTCTTTGTGATAGTATAGTTGAATTCAAGGCCTTGAAATTTTTTGCTAATGAAATATATGGCATGCTCTATGGAATTCTTTTTCTGTCCTAAAATTGCCCCTATGGCATAATTAAAAGCATCTATTTGTATATGAAAAGGAAGGTTCCACTTTTGTCTTTGAAGAACAGGTTCCTGAGTAAGTAAGTTCTTAAGTTGCAGGAAAGATTTGTCATAGGCCTCAATCTAGGTAAACTCAGAATCCTTAGTCAATAAAGCATTTAATGGACTGGCTATTTTGCTGAAATCTTTGATAAATCTTCTATAATATCCAGCATGTCCTAGAAAACTTCTAACATCCTTTTATTTTGTAGGTGTTGGAAAAGTTAGAATAACTTCTATTTTTGCAGAATCAACCTGAATTCCTCCTTGGGAGACATGATGGCCTAAAATAATTCCCTCTTGCATCATTATGAAACATTTCTCACTATTCAAAGATAAATTCTGCTCCTGACATCTTTTCAACACTTTTTCCAAATTGGCTAATGCTTCGTCATAAGTAACTCCATAAGTAGTGAAGTCATCCATGTAGATTTCCATAGAATTATGAGAAATGTCAGTAAAAATACTGATCACTGCCCTTTGAAATGTTGCAGGTGCATTACACAACCCAAAAAGTAAGACAGAGTAGGAAAAAGTACCCTATGGACTGGTAAAATTTGTTTTGTCTTAATCTTCGGGGGCAATTCTAATTTGATTATATCTTCTATATCCATCCAAAAAGGAGAAATACTTTTTCCCAGACAATGAGTCTAGTACTTGGTCAACAAATGGCAGTAGAAAGTGATCCTTTTTAGTTGCTATGTTCAATTCCCTGTAGTCTACACAAACTCTCCATTTTCCACCTTTTTTAGGTATAATCACCAATGGAGACACCCTTTGACTGTCTGAAATGGGGTAGATAAAACTAGCATTAAGCAATTTATGGAGCTCTGTTTTAACTATTTCCTTGAGTGCTGGGTTTATCCTTATTTGAGGCTACCTAACAGGTAAACAATCTTCCTTAATGTAGATCCTATGAGTACAAAGTTGAGGATCTATTCCCTTCATATCCCCATAGTCGTATGCAAAATCTCTGTGTTGTTCTTGCAACATTGTGACTAGGGCAACTTGATGAGATTGAGGCATCTTATTATTGATGTTCAGACAGCAGCTTGGAGACACTTCTACTTGCTTGATAAGATCATGCATGGAGGCTGCTGATAAAGGTGGTGTCTGTATTTCATATGGAAGCAAATTAGGATAAACTACAGGAGATTCAGGTGACAGGTTCTCAGAATTCAGTTGCTACAGGAAACATTGCTGAAGACAGCTATCTGTAGTAGATGGGCTACTTGGACCAGGGTTGGACTGCAAAATATGTAAAAGTAGGTCATCCTCACTCTAAAGCTGTGAAAATAGGTTAGTTTGCAGCATCATTAGTTGAGCCAATGAATTGACTTCTTTAGTTTCCTCTCCAAAATCTGGCCAAATTGGTTGAGACAAGTCTGGCTGAGGCTGAGTAGGTGGGTATAAAGCCAATTTCTTTCTTGACTGACCATCAAAAATTTTTATGTCTCTTGAACAACATCCTATAAAAGCATCAACTGTAGCTAACCATGGTCTACCTAGGATAATAGGATATCCTCCCAAAGTTGCCTTAGTGGACAATATGGTGAAGTATGTTGGGTATTCCCAAGACTTAAGGATGACAATAACATCTTCTACCATTCCATCAGGCTTTACTATGGAACTATCAACAAGCTACAGGATGGTAGGTGTAGACCGAATGTTTAAGATATTCAAATACTCCATTGTATTCTTGGTCATTACATTGATGGCTGCACCAAGGTCAATTAAAACATTCTTTACTATCTGGCCATTAATATTTATTTGTACCATAGAACTCCCAGGGTCAGTATATTGTGGAATGACTATCTTCCCTAACATAATATCTGCCAACTGTTCTAGAATATGGATAGTTTGGGGATCCTTTTTCTTTCTTATTGGTTTCTTTAAACATGCCTCTTTAATGATTTTTCCATATATTGGGACATCTCTAATGGCTTGAAAAAGAGGAATTTGAATGTGTACATTCTTTAACGGATCCAAAATATCAAAGGTAGGCTCTTCCATAGACTTTGATGTAGTAATTTTCAATCTCTGAGGAAAAGGTGGTTTGGCCTGACGCTGCAAGACAGGCTCCTTAGAGACAGTATCAGGTATAGGTATATGTTCTGCAGGTTCAGTAGCTTGCTCAGAGGCATAATCTAGAATTTCTATAATTACAGGCGGCTGTGGAATAGGAAGTGTGGTTCCAAATCTGAGATGGATATCATGAATATCCAGGGCATAAGCTGGATACTGATTAGCTTCTACAAAATACATAGGTTGTTGTTGCTGCTGCTTATTATTAGGATTTGGAAATGGTTGACCAGGCATAGGGGTTTGTTTTGGGGGGCCAATATTTGTTGCAGGTGCTGCAGGAGGTGGCATGAGGGCTTGAGGTTGTGGCTGCTGAAGCTGGAAGGAGGCAAGGGATTGGTTTTGCCATTACTGTGGACTTCTCCATTGAGGATTCTGCTACCAGTTACCTTGGGGTAGAGTCCATTGTCCTTGTGGCTGCTGCCAACCTCCTTGAGGAGATTTCCATTGAGGACTCTGATAGTTAGGCCAATGTGATTGAGGAGTATTCCAATGTAGTGATAGGCTATATGTAGGTTGCCACTGGTTATTGTAATTAGAATAAGGATTACCAAAAGTCAAAGGATCTTGAGGCATACCTTGTCTTTGAGCCCATGGTCGCCTTTGTGCAAGGAAGAATACTTGGTCATCATCACTCTCTACCATCTTAAAGTTAGTATGTAACTGCTTAGCCTCCAGGTTAGCCACCATCTTACACCTGCAGTCTCGTTTCTTTTGTCTACAATATGGACAGAACTCAGCCAAGATTGCTTTAGCTTCCTCATGTTTCTTTTGAGCTTGCATAGTATCCAACTGTGTAGCCATGTTATTTATGATATCCTTCTTGAAATCAGATAGCAAATTTGTGATCTCCATCCGTGAAACTCCATTAATAGAAGACTTTCCCACTGTGGCTTGATGACCTCTACCCTTCTTAACAATTGCTCGAGAGTAGTTGAGACATAGTTTTTCTTGATATCATCCCAAGGAAGTTGGGTTATATCACCTCCTCCCATCAGGTCCAGGGCATCTATACAGGTGTCACTGATTCCCCTTAGAAAAAGTAGTTTATGAGATTCTTCATTGAGAGTATGGTTTGAATTTTTTCAGGGAAAACAAGAATCTTGAGATATAGTCTTCCAGGTTTTCATCCTCCTTTTGTTGAATTCTAAATATATCATCTCCCTTACTACCACTCTTACAATATTCTTTGTATTTCTCAAGAATTTTTTTTTGCATGACTACCCAACTATCAACAACACCTCTTCCCAAACTCATGAACCATCTAAGAGCTCTTTCCTTCAAAGTAGAAGGAAACAACTTCAACCTGTGAACATCTGAAGTGTAATCATAGCTGCGATAGAGGATGTCAAACTCAAACAAGAAAGTGTCTGGGTCCTCTATAACTAGTCCATAGAACTTGGGGAGTAATGAAGAAGGAATATTTTTAAGGTTATCATTATCTTGCTGAGCAATGATGGGAAACTCAAAAGTAGGAGGTTGATTAGGTGGATTTTGTGCCATATTTGCTTGATGGAGTATCAGAGCAAATGGATTTTCTTCAGGTTCTTTGTCAGCTGGGTCAAATGGCAATTCAACAAATAGATTTTCAGCAAATGGATTGATATCTTGGTCTCCTTCCTCAAATAGATTATAAGCTGGTTCAGGATTTTTATCAATGAATGGAAGGTCAGGGAGGAATCTTCCCAGAGCGTCTCTTCTTCTATGCATGCAATAGAATGAATGGTGAATTGAAGGAAATTTGAAAATACTTAAATAACAGACTAAACTACTGCTAACAATGACTTATGACAGGTTCTTAGCTTGACACCATCCTCGGAAACGGCGCCAAAAATGGTCGCACCCACAAAAGGATATAAAAGTCATGGAAAATTCTAACCTGGGAATTGGACATTCCAGCAAGCGACTAACATCTTCTTATGGTCATTCATTTACTTTGTCAAACCAGGGAATGTATACTTGAAATGGAGCGACACTATATGTGCACTAAGAACCAGTTTCAATCACGATTTACCAAAAATAAATGCATGAAAGGAATTCTACTTATGCTATAGGAATGTAATGTGAAGCCTACTAAACTTAATCAAAGCAGAAACCATAACAACTACAACTGAGAAACAAACTATGAACTGGCCTTATGCTGCAGGAACAAACACAGGGATGGATTCTTGATGCTGCAGGAACAATATAAGACTGAGTTTGCACTAAAACTTCAAGAATGAAATCTAACTTATGATCAATAGAAAATAGACAACTAACTATAGATACTTAAATAAAAATTTGGGTGATCCCACAATAGTGGTTTACAATTTTTGGCCAAACTAGACACTGAAATATATTTTTTTAACTAAATCTTCACTTTCGGGCACCTATAACAGCTAAACCATGAGGAATTTGAAGATGATACAAACTAGAGTTTCATGAAATTTTGTCTATAGATTCTAAAGATATTTGTTTCAAAAAATTTGGAATCAGATTGCACTTCTTTTTCCATCTCCCTCAAAAACTAGTTTTTTTTCAAAAAACAACATTTTAAAAAAGTGATGCTCACTGTATAATGCATAACTTTTTTCCATGAAGGATAAAATTCTAATTCTTTCAAATTTAGATTTACAACTCTGGTATCTAGTGCTTCCACTTGGTTAGATAGTTTTTTATTGAATATTTTTTTTTTAATCAAGTTTCGAATTCAAACCAACTATAATTTTGACATAGCGCGACCATATAACACGTAACTTTTTTTGTATGTATTGAAATTCCATTTTATTTTTCTTTGTTGGATCAAGGACTTCAATATTTGGTGCACTAATATTTTTTTATTATTATTTTAATAATCTGCTATTTTTCCACATGTGCAGAACAGAGAGCTTGATTTTTAGTGAAAAACCTGCATTCACGAGAAATAAAAAATAAATATAATAATCAAATTAAACTAATTTAAAATTATACTTTTTGGGAAGCTTATAATAAGGAATACATACTTGCAAAAATAAATTTTAAAAAATTCATTTGATCCCCAAAAGGTAAATCAAAAGTGGTTTTTTATCAGCATTTTGATAGGTGTAAAGGAGACTCTGTTATAGGTATGGTTTAAAACTAGCGGGGTTCTATCCAAGGGGGTTTGATTTAAGGTAGTTTGATCAAACCCTCTTCAATTGGAATTCTATAAATGGAACTTTTCAAGGCTTAAATCATTATATTTTCTAAAAATATGTGATTTCAGCAAAAATCAGTTCCTCCCAGAAATTGTAAACCACTATTGTGGCAGCATATTAAGTGGGCCCCCTTAGCAAGCATCAACTAATTATGCTAGAATTGAACTTAGAACTTCATCAACTTTTATTCATAAACTTGAAATGATGTACATTTTTCTGCTCATATGAAAACTAACACAAAACTCTATCTCTTATCATAGTACTAACTCTTACATACTCTACTTCTTATTATCATACTAAATTTTACATGATATCCTTTCTATGCTTTGCATGCTTGTCATGCTTGCTCACTCGCGCAGGAGGAACACTATTTAAAACAAAAAATCAACTAACTACTTAACTCTAACAGAGAAAGACGTGGACATAAATGAATCTTGAAACTGAGGAACAAACTTCTCATAAATGAAAACATATCCGTTCAACACAATATAGAAAGAATTTAGCATTCCACTCTTTCCAGATTAATGATCATTTAAGTTTCTTCCTAATGACTCGGACATAGAGTCTTCGCTGGAACAACTTCCTTGACATCATGCAAGAAATGGACTTTACTGCAGGGCCGAGATTCGCTGCACTTGACTCGTTCATGCTCCTTTCAACAACCTGTGATGCACAAGGTGAGAGAGGTGAAAGAAAGCATGTGTGGCAAACAACACGATCCATTCATTAATCACATATTAAATCTATCCCATTATTCAAAATTCATATGCATTATATCAGTCATTTGGGAAGTCAAATAGGGTAATTAATAAGACACATAGAGATGTTAGGCTATAGGAATGTAGGAATGTATTGCTACATGATACTACCCATTTTTAGATAGAGTCTTTAATAAAAGAGTTAAAACATCCATTAGCAGTAAAAGTAGAGATATTAAAAGTACATCATGATACTCAAATTATGAGCATATCCTGAGCTCATCAGCAATGAGTCATGGTAGAAGATCTTTGCAACTTACCTTCGAAATCTTGCATAACATTGATCTTTTCTGATAGGGAAAAGCTACTGGAAAGACAAAATGCTCTGTTTTGTTTTGTTTTTTTTTTAAACCCAGTCCTCACCGCACTTATAGACTAGAGCACAATCATTCCTTTGGAGTGGTGGTAGGATTTTTAGGATAAGTGAAAAAAAAAGAGGCATGAGGCGCAGAACATAGTGAAGAGTAATTGTGGTGCTTCAGTGATTAATAAATTGTAGTGTAGAACCATTTTGAATGCAAAAAAAGAAAGGAAGAGAGCTGCACTGAAGGAGATTCCATGAATCGATCAAACCAAGATATACAAAGTGTGTCATAAAAGGAGAATGGGCCCCAGAAAATAGAGGAAATCCACACCTATATATCTGGATACAAGGAGATTTAAGAGACATCAACATACAAGGAGAAAAACTTGTAAGGTATGAGAACAGAGAAACATCATTGGAATACTATAATACCACCAATAAGTGTAACATGCAAAATAAGGAACAACATATACAAATAAATGCAAGGAATGGTTCCTTTACAACTTCCCCTAAATCAAATTAAAGCAAAAAGCATTTTATCAAATCTGACAAAAAACAATTTAATATTTCTCAATTTAGAACATCCAACTTTCGAAATAGCCATGCTTTCATAACTACACATAAATTCTTTTAATTCAGCCCTCCTTCTAGCACCATTTTGTGGACATCAAAATCTGCAAATGGTTAAATAACTAACATACACAAGCATGGTTAGTGTATTTAAGTAAAACGAACCTTCAACATCCATATGAGATATATAACATGTTTTAAAATGCTATCAAATAACAAGATAAATAAAAGCATACAAAGAAAAACATGAAATCTATCTATCCCATAGTGGATTGGTGCTATTGTAGAAAATAGCCCTTTCCCAATCCTTGCTTAAGCTTGATATTGCAAATGATGGTGGACAAAATTGGTTCCCAGTTTAAGAGAATGAATTTTCATAAAGATTGTGTGGATGATTTGTGGAGTTGTGGAGTGAAATGGACAAGATCAGTTCTCAATTGAAGAGATTGACCTTGCATGAGGATTGTGGATGATTTGTGGAGTTGTGGAGTGAAATGGACAAGATCAGTTCTCAATTGAAGAGAGTGACCTTGCATGAGGATTGTGGGTAGGTTGATGAAGATTAAGCCCTTTATTTATAGAATATTTTGATGAGAGAATGACCAAATGGATGAATGTGGGACTAAAGATAAGCCAATGAAAAGAGGCCACTTTTCAACTTGCCATAGGTTGAGGGATGTGCAAGTTTTGGCCAATGTGCCCAAGAGAGGGAGTTTCAAATTCAAATTTGTGAAATAAATGTTGAGAGGGGGACATGAAAATGAGAAGTTAATGCAATGTTGGAGGGGACAAGTCAACTTGTCATCATTTTCAAACTTGAGGGAATATTCTATTTTTTTATGCCAAGTTGAAAGAAAATAAGGATTTTAATAAATCAATAAATTGATTTATTTGTGCAAGTGGGAATATCTAGAGGATGTGATGGGTGGTTAGGTTAGACTAATTAGGATTAGATTAGCTTAATGATGATTAGGTGAGTTTAACCCCTTTGAATTGAATATTTGGATCTATTTAAATCAAAAGGGGAGAAATATGAATTTGGGATTTAATTAAATGAATGTTTGATTTATTTAATTAAAGGGATGATACAAGATAAAGGTTAATTAATGAATTTTTAGGATTTAATTGATTTATTCAAATGATGTAATGATGAAGTGAATTTATTTAATTTGAAGGATGAAATGAAGGTTATTTGATTAAACTATTGGATTGATATGTATGCATATTTTGCGTGTCTACACTAAGAACAATCATTCACTATCATCATTCTCATAATCAGATTCATCATCAGAGATTCCAACTTCTTCTCTAACATAGTACAATTTTTTGTATTTCTTATCCTTTCTATCTTTATGATCTCTGTTCTTCTTATGTATAGTTCTATTTGGACATCTTGAAGAATAATAACCAATATTACCACAACTGAAACATTTAAAGGGCAACATACCTTTATATTTACTGGTACCTTTGTTCAACTTCCTTGTAAAGTTCACTTCCGACTCATCTGAACCATCACTATCTAGATCATCTTCAATCTTTGTCGCTTTAAATGCTATTTCTGTGTTTTCCTCTTTCTTTCCAAACTTTCTCATCTCAAATGTAGTCAAGGTTCCAAATAACTCTTCTTTAGTGTATTTCTTAGGATCATATGTTTCATCAATAACTGAAACTTTATCACTATAAAATTCTGGTAGAGTCATTAGAATCTTCTCAATTATATCTTCATCAGTCAGAGTACCCCCTTGATTTATAACTTCATTTGCTGCCAGATCAATTCTTTGAAAATAGCTTGCAATATCTTCTCCTTCTTCCATTTTCATATTCTCATATCTACGCTTTGTCATCAGCTTCTTTGTCAATTTCACTCTGTCATTTCCTTCATAAATATCTTCCAACTTTTTCCAAACTTCATAAGCAGTTCCTAGAGAGATAAATTTTGTTCACTCAGTCTTGGATAAAGCACTATAAATAGCATACCTCACTTTTTCATTCTCCTCATAAGAAAAAACCTCATATGTAGTAGTAGGACCACTCACCAGAGCAACATACTTCATCTCAATAGCCTTCCAGGTCTTGTAACCCAGAGAGATAATATATCCTCTTATCTGCACTTTCCAGTCACTGTAATCAGATCCATTGAACATAGGGATCGCCTACTTATGTGCCATCAGATATTCCTTAAGTGCTTAAGCTCTACACCAAGGAATCAAATCTTTGATACCAATTGTTAAAAGGTGCAAGACAACTAAGAAGGGGGTTGAATCAGTTGTCACAAAATTCAAACACAAAACTTCAACACTTATCAATTTCACAACCACACTATTATGTTATTAAGTATGAACATGGAATGTAGATAACAAAAAGAAATATAAACACAATGAACAGTAGAATTTATGTGGAAAAGACAATAAGGGAAAAACCATGGTGATGATTAACTCACAATATAAAGTAATAGCAAAACCAAATACAAACGAATCACTGCCCAGGGCTCACTGCCCAGAATAGGACTCACTATCTAGATACAAAGTCTCATTGCCTACAAAAAAGGACTCACTATCCAACAGGGAGGCTCACTTCCTATAGATATAAAAGATAACATAAAGATCCATGACAACAATTTACACACATCTGCAGCCTTGATCAGAAGATTGTAGAAACCTTCAGCTCACTGCTTTCAGGAATCTAACACAATGAAGTACTACTACCTCAACTCACTTTCACACAACTCTTCTCTTCACTTGTGGTTTACTTCATTAGTTTGCACCATAATTTCCTTCACATATCGACTTGTATTTATACCATCTTCAACCTTAGAAACATTCTCCAAGGTCGGCCAAATACACTTCATTTCATAAATTCAAACTAGGTCGGCAACTCAAGATTCCTGCGGTGGAAAAGAATGACAATGGACCAATTAAACACTTAACCAAGACCAAAAGCAATGTCTCATATCAACCACATGCTTCATTAATTAAATTTTAAATTCTTCATATGAAGTGTAAACACTAGGTCGAGCACACCTAATGAAAATACAAATGAACATTGAAGTACACACTTTCCAACAAAAGATAACATGTAGATGATGTAACACATTTTATTATGCATGAGAACACACCTTAGATACTTCAAGATGCATTCACAATAGGTGTAACAACCTTCGAAAACAAAACTCTTTCCAACAGTCCATCCAAACTATGCAATCCCACACAACTCTGAAGCTCATCTTCCAGAGCACCAAAACTTGAATGTCTCTGCTGGAACGTAGAGAACATCATTACAAGACATATTCCAGATCCAAAAGACTTGAAACAAAACAATGAAGGACTACGGAGAAAAAACATTTCTCCCAGTCCACAGATAACCAACTCTACCAAAACAGTTCACACACCGGTGAACACAACTTTCACCTTTCGTCAAATCAACATCCATAAATCAGGAGATATCACCAACATATCACCGACAACAAACCTTCAAATCTGCACAAACATAGGATCAACACAAGAGAAATGCAGAGCACATACCGAGTACATTCTGAACACATACATAACTTTGACTTCACTCTTTATTAATTGTCTCAAAAGCACTTGGTAACCCATCATTTCAGCACATCTGCAACATTATAAGGATAGCTCCATGTACTCACAACATCTCAATAGTGTCTCAACTATACATGCACAATTTGCAACATATTGAACTGTGTTGACATCAATGAAAACATTAATGACAACACCACCAAACTTGCTCATAGTTGCAACAATTTTCCCTCTAAATCATGTGAAAGGATACTTCAACTACTTTTAAACAAAGGTCTTATACTTTTACCACCTTCCAATAGGTTGGTCCTCCATCCTAATGATTCTCATATACCATATTGCAAATATCATTGTATTCTTAGACATCAAACAAAAGAATGTCGGACATTGAAGGACATACTAGATAAGTATCACTTCATTGATACCGACTGTTTCCCTATCATATCTTAAACCAATATAAACCCCTTTGTCATGCCATAGTTGTAGAGTTCCCTATTCTCACTATTGCATGATCCTTTCACATCACCCATCTCGGCTCAATCTTGCCTTTCCACTTTGTGGGGGGCACGATGTTGTTAGCCTTGTCCTTGTAATGCATTTTTTTTTTGTCTCTTAACCATGTTATTCCTTTTTCCGCTTGTCTATCCAAGATTGAGAAACCAATAACTTAGTTAATGGTTGACTTACATTTGCATTACTTGTTCTTTTTCTTTTTCTTTTCATGTGCGTATCGTGTTCCCCCGTATCGTATGTTTGATGTTTCCTCTCTTTGTACACTTCTTCTATTTGTATCTTTATTCTTCTATTTGTCATGCTTTGTTTTGTTTTTCCCTTTTGGGGATGACGCAAAGCATAGAGATGCCCTATGTAGATCTTCCATGTTGACCCAAAACGGTCCTTGTCTTTTTCATTATTTGTTTTGTGTTTTCATTTTGGGGATGATGCAAAGCATTGAGACACCCTATGTCTCTTGCATGTTGACCCAAATGGTCCGTTTTCCTTTTTCCTTTGTCTTTTCTTGTGTTTTTCCTTTTGGGGATGATGCAAGGCATTAAGACTGAAATTTCTCCTTCATGTTGACCCAAAAGCTTTTTCACCTTTTTCTTTCCTTTCTTTTCACTTGTGTTTTCCTTTTGGGGACGATGCAAAGCATCAAGACCACAATGTCTCTTCCATGTTGACCCAAAATGGATTTTATTTTTTCCTTTGTTTTCAATCTCTTTGTGTCATTCTTCTTGTTCTATGTATTCGGGGAATGATGACGGTTTTGAGCTCTTTCATACAAAAACATTGCAGCAACGAACATAATGACCCCAAATCCATAGATCCCTTATGTGTTTGGTGTGCTTTCTTTTCTGGGGGGCAACTCCCTTTCTTGTTTTTTATTTTTCCTCGACATGACGTAGCCTAGCTTCAAAACATATAACTTGGCATAGGGCTTTCTAGGTTGACTCTCATGTCTTTTTTTTTTTTTTGCATTTTCTTTTCTTCTCTACTTTCAAGTAATTGTTCACAGAACGATGTGTAGCAATTCCTTTAAAGTTGGGGGCATACATTACCATTATTTCATTGTGCATTCATGCTCCTTAGTGTAGATTTAATATCATTTACATGATGTGTTTGTCACTTTGTGGATGACATTGGGTGTGATGTTATTCATAAGTGTGATCTTTCTAAGCATATTACATTCCTCTTGGTGACTTGATGTGATGCATTGCATCCCCTAAGTTGTGAATATATTATTCTTTGATTGGTCCTATCTTGGAGACATTAGACACAATGTTCCCTAAGTGACTGACCTTGCATAAGCTGAACAAGACTCCTTTGAACAATCTTTCACATTACACTTTTGCATTTTATATTGTTGCATTTCTTGGCCACCTTGCATAACACAACTTGCATGCATGTAGTTTTGTATTGTTTAAAGCTTAACATTTACATCTCCTTTTTCTTTGTGGCACCTTGTTAAATTTATCAAGCGGTATAACTTTAACATGGTTGAGCGGGAAGCCCAACTAGTGGCATGACTTTTCCCCATAGCCACCTTTTTGTTTGTGAGTGCATACCAACTAGCAAATGTATCTTACTGTTTGGGCTTTCTCACCCCACAAACAACTAATTTTGTGGCCCCAAAGTGAGTATACAGTTGGACCTTCTCACCCCGCGAACAACTAGTTTCAAACGTCCCCCCAGAGTGAGTACACATTCTCTTTTTCAAACAATCAGCCTACATCTCTTTTCACAAATAGTTGGATTTATGATCGAAGCTTCATCTAATTCTTCTCAAAACTTGTGTGTTCCTTTGTCCTTATGCCTAGTTTTCCATGGGATCTTCATCCTGGGGGCTTGATCATCCCTCTTGATTGTTGTATTCCATCTTGCTAGCATAAGTGTGTTCGAACCCTCCCCTCGATGTTCATGGCTACTTTAGTGTGAGTTTGAAGAAGGTTCATCCTCTCACTAAAGTGGGGCTAAATGTTTCATAGAAAAATGGCCCTTTGTCATTTTCATGGCCTTTTAGGTCTAGTTTCATGGTGTTGGAACTATGTTGCTTTGATTTTATGTTGTAACTTGGCTTGAACATGCTTATTTAGGTACTAAAATTCAAAGAAGGATGTCTTGTGAAGGTGTTGTGAAGTGTTGTAAGACATTTCTACATTCTTCTAGACTCTATTTAATACAATTTACCTAAAAATCACCTTTTTACTCAACAAAAAGTCCTATATTGAAGTGTTGTAAAGTCTTGTAACAAGCCTTTGCACTTTTCTAGGCATATCTTCACTATTTACATCTTTATCATGCTTTATTTTGTCTTTTTATGCCCTCATATGACTTAATTAAGTGTATTTTTGCATATTATCCTAACAAATAACATTAAATACAACATTATTCCTGACACTTGTTTTTAGGTCCTAGGTGGGACCTATTCCCCATGGGTGGCGAATGAGTCCCCCTCGGCCCCAAATTCAAAATATTTCAAATTTCCTTTTAGGATTTTATGAAAAATCACTTGATGTCGGCCTGTGATAAGGTATGAATAGATAGTAATGCACAAGAATTGTATAAATAAGTGATTTTCACCTCATTTTAACCCCCATTCATCAAGTTCACTTATCCACCTATTCACTTAAGCATTCAAGCATTCTACAACATATTTTCAAGCACTTTGAAGTTGCCATTGAAATTACTTCAGAATTACAAGATCAAGAGTTAGGTGAGTTGATATCATTTGCATGTTATTACTTTATCTTTCTCTTGTATTTCATTATCCTTTCAAGGGTTTAATTACCAAAGGTGGGGTTTGACCACTGCAAACCCCTATTCACTAACCCTAATCATTTTTCCCCTTTTGTTTGTGTATTTGTAGACTTTTTTTTGTAGATTTGACAGGTGATTAGATGTTGAAGATTTATTTTTGTGTCAACTAGGTGCTTCAAGTCAACATAAGTAAAATTCAAGCTTGGAGAGAGTTATTCGTTTGTTTTCTGCAAATTTGACTTTGGCAACCCGACAAGTAGACATTTCCAAATCTGGTGTTGTAGAGTTGTCTCCTAGTTTTTCAAAAATTTGGGAGAGGACTTATTCACCACCTATGGAAAATGAGTCCCACCTTAGGACTAGAAACTTGAGTTTTGTCAGATTTTAGATTCCAACAGACAGAAATTAGCTCCCAACAATTTTTCATCAGTAGGAAGGTTGATTCGCCACCTTGGGCGAATGAGTCCCACTCTGAAAAATAGTAAATTTCATCAGCATTCCAGACACTCTAGAAAGCTCACACTTCATCCAAGTGCACTCAGATTTACCCTTGTATCTTATGTTCTGCATAATTTCTTCATTTTCATAGTTGTTTGCATATCACAATGTGTTTTCAAGCATAGCTTAAATTGCACTTTTTCATTCATTTTAGTTCATCTTAATCAATTAATTGCATTTAGTTAAGTTCATTTACATCATATCACATTGCACACATCCTAATTTGAGTGTTACATAAGCATTTTTGGACCTAATTCTCTCTCCTTTTAGGTGAAAGACCCTAGAAGTGCAAGAGCAAGCATTTTAGGTTCCCAAAAATCTATGTTCCAATAACTTGTGTGTTTTATGACTCAGAAATGCCAAAGGAATGATATTAAGGGATGGTAAAATCTAAAACTCTGACAAAGGGGAACTTAGAGGGAGAAAATTAAAATTTCAAGAAAGGCATGCTAGGGATGACAAGTTCAAGAGGGATGTTAAGATGAGAAACTTTGAAACTCTAAAATATTGATAAATTAATACTTAGAAAAAAAATTAACAAGCACTTAATAAATATTTCATGATTAGTGGGAAAGGCATGAAGGTATGGACAACCTCAGAAGTCCAAAAGGCCAACAAATACACAAAAAACATGAAAAACACAAAAAATAACCTAGACATATTTTTATAGATTTTTTGCATCTTTTAACACTTATGGGACCCATTTAGGATGTCTTATATTAGTTATAAATAATGGTTCAAATGCACAACATGGAAGTCACAAACTTATGAGGTTTTTATCTAGACACCTAAATGATGGCAAGGAAGGCTCAATAAGTCTTAAAATGACAACATTTTGGTGACCTCTATGGGATGATTGTAATGATATATCTAGTAGCCTTATTATTCCATTGGACATGGAATCATTTTAAGCCTTTTTAAACTATATCCAAACCAAGAGAGAAAATGGAGAAATGCAACTATACTAGCCAATTATAAAAACTAAAAAATACCTCAAGGCACAAGAAAAACATAAGGTAACATGTGCATATTACACTTGGAGAAAATCAAGACAACTAGAGCCATACATTCTCCTAATGAGAATACAGAGAGTGCAACAACACTTATTTGTACAAAAAAACTACTCTAATATGTGTGTGGTTTATAAATTATCCTCAAAATCATAGCTTGAGGTGTATACATTAACTTGGATAGGTGGTTCTTCTCCATTCAATCTTGAAAGTATGAAATCATTATATTTATTGTGATTGGTTATGATGTATGTTCCACTCCAAATGGAATCATACTTTGTATGTCTCCGAGCTTTTTCTCTATCTTCATCCCCTTTCAAGACCAAATTTCCCTCCTTAAAGGCTCTATTAGTTTATTTCTTATCAAATGTCATTTTTACTTGTTCTTAATGAGTTTCAAGGGTCTTCATAGATTTTTTTCTTGTCTCCTTTAACTCTATTAACTTATCCAACTTAACTTTCATTGCCTCACTTTCTATCATTTCCATTTGTTGAAGAAGCTCTAAATAAAGTAATTTTGATGATAGAAAAAATATAACTTCTCTCTCGTAGACAAGCATGAGAGGAGAGTTGATAGTTGACCTCTTTTATGTAATCCTATCAACCCAAATGGTCATCTTTAGCTTTGTGTGCCAAGACCTCTAATATTCCTCCACTATTGTCTTGATTATTCTAATCAAGTTATTATTGGTTGACTCAACCATACATTGCCTTGAGGGTAGTTTTTTTATGAATTATTCAAGTAGATGCCATAATTTATAGCCCATTCATTAATGTGAATACAAAAAAATATTTTTTATTATCAAAATAATGGTAGAAGGAACATGAAATCTTATTACAATACCTTCTAGGACATCTAAAATTAAAGTCTTAGTAGCTTCCTTGAGTGAAATTTTTTATGTCCTCTTTATGAAGTAATCTATGGCTATCAAAACCTATTTGTGTATAGCACTAGATGGTGGATTAATCATTCCAATAAAGTATAAACTCCATTATACAAAAGGTTGATCAGCTTGGATAGGATGGAGAGGAAGTGTAGCTAAATTTTAATTTCCTATAAATTAAGCAATTTTTTTTTATAAATTCCTACCAATTTATGAGCATCACTAAACAAATTAGACCAATAATAACCATCTCTCATGATCTTACCAATAGTATTCCTTGGAGAGAAATGAAATCCTAATAAGCCATCATAAAACTATTAAATCACCCTATCAATATAGTCTTTCTTGATGCATCTTAGTAGAACTTCATTTATTTCCTGTCTAAATAAAATCACATCAATGAGAACAAAGGGAATAGATTGCAACATAAAATACCTCATATTTTCCTTTTCAATTCCTTGAGGATACTCACATGTTTGTAAGAAAGCAATCATATATCATGTCTATCTATTTAGAGGGTCAAGTCCTATGGATTGTCTTCTTGTAGCATGTGCATGGTCTTCTTATTAGCTTCAAGGTCTACTATAGGTTTCTCACATAGTCCCTTACCTCTCACAAACTTGGTAATTTTGATTTGAAAATCATATTCCATGACAATGGTGATTCAACCAACCCTCTTTTCATTTGCATCTTTAATCAATAGGAACTCTTTGACACTTGCATGGGGTATCATAAACTAAATTTTATTATTAGATAGAATACTTTTTTATTTGTTTAGTTCTCTAACAATATAAAAGACTATTTTTGGTACATAACCATACATCAATTCATAGTATTTGATCCCTTCACTTAAAAAATATATTGGTTGTTCTAACTAGTCACTATTGTAATGCACCAAGAAAACTGATATGCTTGACCTTACTTCAAAGTTGTAAAGGATGAATTCATTGTCGTAGGTTGGATTGAAAAGTGTTGGAGCTTCAAAAAATTATTTATTTATTTCTTCAAATTCTCTTTCCTTTCCAATGTAATCAACTATAGGATAAGTTTGGCAACATTCTATTGGATGGCATGTGTGAGAGAGAAATAGAGCAGGAGGGGTGTTTTGAAATATGTTGAAGGGGAGAGTGATGGTAGTGAGGATTCAGAAGAGGATGATGATATTTTTTGGTTCTTTGAGGACTTGTGGCTTCATTTTAAACTTTTGGGTGTTTTTGGGTGGTCCTTATGGCTTCCCCCTTGCTTCACTAGTGTTGTTGTTGCCACTAATGTGCCTTTTGTTGTTGCTTTGATCCTTTCTAACCTTTCTTGGTTGTCATGCTTGTGTTAGAACTTTTGTTGCTCTTGCAAGCTTGTTGGGTGGGTCTGATGTCATTTAATTTCTACCATTTCTATCTGCATGGGAATTAGCAGGGGGCTTAAAGGAGTTTTGGCCCTTCTATTTCTCCTATTGTGGTTAGCTTCTCCTCTCCAATGTGGTAACTTTTATTGTTGTGATATGTGGTACTTGGTGAAGTCTAGCACTTGTTCTCTCAAAGGTTTTGTTTCTTGGGGTGGTTCTTTGCTCATGTCTAGCTATGTGTCAGTGGTATGGTGTGATTTAGGGTGTGCTACTCTTTTATGGCTCTCCATCAGAGGTTTTTGGTTTTTTTGGTGGCTTTAACACCTCCAATGTTCCTTATTGTACAAAGTTTGGTGTTGATGTCTGATCCTTGCTCTTCACTTTGTTCATCATCCCAATCTGGTTGGAAGTTTTTGGGAGGCCCTACTACTTGGGACTTTTGGGTTTATTTTCTCTTCCTTCCCTTGTTATTCATGGGGTTCGTTGAGAGTTTGATCTTGTTGGCTCTTACTATTGTTGGTTGGGGTGCTCTCATTTTGTTTAAGAGAGCTTCTATTTCTTTATTACTCATTTGTAGGGGTTTTCTGGCCCTTAGGGTTGGTTTTCGGTTGCATGTGTGACGTTTATTTTGCTATTGGGGATTGCTGGTATTGGTGACATTGTTTTTGTTGGATTTGGATTTGAAGGTGTGGCTCATTTTCTCTGGGTTGTTTTGTGGGGTTGTGGGACTCTCTTCACCCTCCTTTGTGGACTCTATTTTCTTTTCCCTAATTAGACTAGGTGGGAGGCCCTCTTTCCTTCCCCTATCCTACATGTTTCACCTTCCTTGATGTTGGGAAGGCTTTATGCTTTTGTGGCCATGCTAGGATAGTTTATCAGTTTGTTCCTTCATTCCTCCAAGAACAATTTCTTGAGGTCTGTAATTTTTTAGTGAACTTCCTATGTTTTTTTTCCTTTCTCTTGTGTGGAGGGAAGGGTTTTATTTGGGATTATGGGGTTGGATTCTTTAAGAAGTGGTTATATTGTTCTTTCTTGGCTCTCTACCCTGTCTCTCTATCTAATTTCCTTTTTAGGTGGGGTCTTCTCCTTTTGTTCAGGTGAATCTTTCTTGTTTGGCTAGGGTTTGTCCTAGTAAAGCTTTAGCTATTTTTGTGGCTCTTAAGGGATTTTTTCTTGTCCCTTTTGCTGGTTTAATCTCTCCTTTATTGACTGCTTTTTCTAGTTCTCCTATTGAGGTGGAGATTCACTTTATGGTCTTGCTAGGAGGCTCTCTTTCCTCTTGTTGGATCTCTCTTTTGCAACTCCTTTTGAGTGGAGTGTGCCCCTATGTAGGTGGTACTTGGGTTTGTTGGTAAGTGGGATTATTATGGAAAGGGATTCCTTTCTTCCTCTTTGGTTTATTTTGCACTCAAAGCCAAAAATTTTGGAGTTTCGACTTGGAGGTTGTAGCCCTTTGTTCAATTCTTTAAGTTGAAGGATTTAACTAGTTTTCCCTTATTTTTGTAGGGTGTTGTTTTTTGTGTTGGAAGAATGAAGAACATCTTATTATATAGTTTTGTGTTGTCATTGATGTCACCATGTTATATTAGTTGCAACTACAAGCTCAAGTTTGATCCAGTATTCTGAACCAATATGCAATTATTATCCTCTGGTATTTTGGTTTGCAATCCTCCGCTAATGACTATAATTGCTTGCGGTTTTGGGAATCAAATTTTGGACATTGGAAGCTTGTAAGTTTAGAATCTCATGTGCACAGGTGCTCGTATGGTGAGTTGGCATTACTCTGTTGTTACATTTTTCTATTAGGTTTATCTTTGTCTCACCTAATGTATAGTTGATGTTGTAATGGATTATTTTTTGTATTGTGGATGTATGTGTGACCTATGTTTGGTCCATGTTGACATGTTGTAGCATGCTACATGCTTGAATTGTTTTTGGAAATATTTTGTACAAAATTGGAGCCAACATTCAATCTTTTTGGTGAATAAGGGTTGCATCTAATTAGGCCAACCTAATTGATGCTTTTGGATGAATCAGATATATATATTGGATGTTTTGAGATTATTGTTGAATTAGAGAGTTTAGTAGTGTAATAGAAAAGAAGACAAGTATGCAAAGATGATGAAGTGTGTAAAGTCAGTTTACTAAGCATCAAAAGTGTTAGGTGTAACTTTATCAGTTCATACTCTGGTTGTTAGTCAATTTTTTTTATTGTATCTTTATAGGCAATGAGCCTCCCATTTTGGATAGCGAGTCCTAGCAGTGAGCCACCCTTTGTAATATCTTATAACCGGTTATACTATATTGTGAGCTAATCCTCACCATGGTTTTTCCCATTTTTGGTTTTCCACGTAAAAATCCTAGTGTTCATGTATTGTGTGCTTTTATGTTCTATTAATGGTCTTGCTCATTTTTTACTGTTATATGCATTGGAGCAATTGGATGGTGTTTGTTCAATAAGTTTAAAAAGATACTAATTCACCCCCCCTCTCAATATCTTGGGTATTCAACATTTTTTGCTAGTTCCTTTGTTGTTGTTGCCTCTATTTCTTTGTAGTTGGTCTTTTTTTTTAATTTCTTGCTCCATTCAAAAGCATGGATTTGTTACCAATTATATGCTATCATCAAAAGCATAGTTACTATGTTGTTCTTTCTAGCTCACTTCTAGTGTCTTTTTTTTTTTACTCACTTTTTGTGAGACACCTCTCTCTACCTCTATGGCTGCTCTATAATAGGTACTAGCCCTTCTAGTTTTAATCTAATCAAAACTTTCTTTCCCTTCCTTTTTCCAACCAAAAATAAAAAATTTCTTGAAGATAGAAATGAGTGATTCAACTAATGAATAAATATTAGGAATAAACTTCCACTAAATATTTATTCTTCCCAAAAAATTGTAAACCTTTCATATGAATAGGAAGATGAAGAGAAAACATGGCACTTACTCTTTTTGAATCAATGATAAGACCTTTTAAGACCACATGACCCAAGATTTTACCTTGGTTAGTATCATGTGCACACTTTATAGGGTTTAGGGACACACTTTATTCTCTACTTCTCATGAATATTTGATTGATAAATAATTAAAATGATCAATTGCATGCTTGGAAAAAATAGTGATATCATCAAGATAAATGAACATTATGTCTTTTAGAAGACCCTTGAAATACATGTTCATTTATCTCTAAAAAAGTTGCACCAACATTACTAATTCCTATAGCAGATGAGATATAGCTCATATAACATGTTTGAGTCACTCAAGGACTCAAGCCTCTAGGATCATAGATCTGCAAAACCTACAACAACCTTCCATGAGAGAGAAAAGCAAGAACATGAAATTTCAACAATGGATGCAAGATGTGGCCAATATGCAGTACTCAAGATTGCAATGATATATTGGACTTACACAACACTTAACTGAGCTTTGGATGAATAAAATGTGAATATGAAGCCTTTCTTATATAGGAAAGGAGAGAGATGGTATTAGAAAAGATCATGACAATTATCTTAATCCTATCACATGAGACAACTAAGACATAACAACCTCAATCAAAATATTAAATGCATGAGAGAATTATTAAATACCTAGATAACTAAAAGTAAATAATGAGACATGGCTGAATTATAACTAACTTCTAGAAATGACAACTAGGAAACTTAACTCCTAAGTAAACTTATAACAATGTGAATAGGTCCTCACTAATAACTAGTTAGGAAATAACCCCATTCAATCCAACACCCCCCATAAGTGAAACTTAGGGAATGTAGTCAACTTAGGGAGGTAGTTATTATGCAAATGATGCAAGGATGGGTCTCGGCTATGAGGCCATGTTAGGTACCCATGTATAAATGAAATGCAAAGAAATCTCTCATAAATGGAGAAAAGGAGAAAACCTAGTGGGAAAAAACTCCTCTCCAAAAGAGATGAAATAAAAAAAAAATTCTCTCAATAAACAATGAGAAAGGAAAAACCCCATGCGAGGAAAAATTCCCCCCATAAGAGAGAATTAGAAGAGAGACCATGCATCCCCCCCTTAATGTTGAGTCTCTTGTAATTTGATGGTAGAAGATCAAAATTGAATGTTGAAGATGATCTAATCTCACCGAACAAAATTCCTCCCCTTAGGAAGAAACACAACCAAGATGGTATGCATGATATCAGGAAGATGGATGATGTCTCTAAAGAATGCTCAAGTGTCTCCACGTCGATGCTAAAATGTGTCACACTCCAAACAAGCGTTCTAGGCCACATTGTTGAACAAGACCATAATCACCTAGAAATGATTGTAGAACACAATCCAAAGACAAGGAAATCTCCTCTAAAGAAGCCTCCTCCAAATTTTACTCTAAAAGTGCCCACACTCAATCAAACTACAAAGAATGATCATGTAGAGAATGAACAATAGGGTAAGAGAATTCCCTTGCAACAACTGAAGAAGAATCATTCGGACATCAAAGAGAAGATGTATGTGTAGTGTATAAAAATGTATCCCTTTATATTTTCACACTTTTTTAGGCCCTCCCTGCTAAAATTGGGCTTCTTTATGCCTTATTTTTTCCTATTTTGCATCCACAAGCCTTATTTAATGCATCTTTTTGAGGATAATCCTGACACATGTCAAATAAGAAATCATAATTTAATTTTTTTGGTTTGTATGGCCCAGATTTAGTGATCTAGGACTCATACACCACCTTTGGTGTATGGGTCCCACCTAAGTTTTGGGATATGAACCTGAATTTGGCATAGAACTTAACATTTCTTGAAATTTGTGTCCCAAGCTTGGCCAACTGGGACTCATATTCCCTAATTGGAATATGAGTACCACTTAGCTTGGACCTATTTTAAATTCAAATTCTTGGTTGGATTTTATTCTCCTAGATCTGATGTCAGCTTGTAGTGTTGTAATTTTGGGAAATCTGGCATAAACAAGTATAAATACAAGGTTATTTCACATATTTTCTCCTAGCAAGTTTACAAGTCATCTAGAAATTCAAGCATTCATGCATTATAGAAAAATTGTGATCAAGAGCATTCAAGAGTTGATTATCAAGTGTTTTGGGGCTACTTTCAAGATTCAAGCATCATGTCAAAGTCATCATGTATCATGTTTTTTTCTTAGCTAAATTTTGTAACATTTGTAGGTTCTTATGATTCAAGCCAGGGAAAACTTTAGTGGTGAATCTTCGCCAATTGGTGAATTCTAGAAATTGTCCAAGTAAAAACTAGTGAATTATTCACACCCAATAGAGTGTCCAAATCGCCCATATTTTACGAACTATTGGTCCAATGCATGTCAATTCGCTAATGATTTTTTTATGAGGAATATTTAAGCAACAAATTCACCATAACAAACTGTGCATTTCAAATAGACTGACTAATATTTTCACCTGGAATCCCAAAAGCATGTAATAAAACACCTACATATTCACCAATACTAATAAAACAACATTGTATCAAGACCCATTTCGCCAATTAAAATTTACAAATAGTTGCTTGTGAAGAACCATTTCGCCAATTAAAATTTATAAATAGTTCCTTATGGGGACCTATTTTGCCAATAACATTAAAAAATAATTACATTTCGAGACACATTTCGCCTTGAAAATTACAACATATCATTGTATAAGCAAGCGGGATTCGCCAAATATGGATTGATATAAATACAATTGAAACTCTCATTTATTCTTACACATTTTGTCCAATTCTAAGGTTCTATGTCTTGATTTAGAAGTCAACGAAAGCTGAAAACATAGACTTAAAGGTGAGTGATCATTTCTTCATAGTGTTATTAGTTATAATAATAATATTTCTTTATCTCTTTTCCATTCTTGCTTCAGTCTTAAAGATGATATTGAGTAGGGAATGGGATCTATATTCTATGTCCTTCTTAAACAAGATGACATTTTTTTTCCATCTTTTATTCGAAGTGAGAGATTAATATGTCGAGCAACGAGGGTAAGAATCCTAATCCTTAGGGTAATGAAGAGACTGGGAGGACATCAAAATTCCCAAAATTTAGAGGTACCATGCAGTCTTACTTTGGAATTGGCAAAGCTTCTGATCCATCAGATCAAGATGGAACATCATCAACTCTTCCACCAAATATTAATGAAGAAAGCATTCATAATACCTCACCGCCACCGGAAGTTCAAGGTGAGATTTTCATTGAGTTAAATCCAAATGTATCAAATGAGGATGGAAATACCGTAGAAGATGTTCCAAGGGATACCCTGGTTATCCAAAATCAGATAATTGACTTGGATGAGGATGATGTTGGTAGAAAGAAAAGAAAAAGAAAAAGAAAATAAAAAATGGGGCGCGAGTGGGAAATGGCAAGGAATTTCAACTTGGTTGGTTGTCAAAGTACCCATTCATTGTACCAATGGGGAAATCAAACAATATTGAAAGTGAAACATTGGCCAAATGTATGATTTGTAGTTGGAAATATGGAAGAGACAAGACAATGCAGCTAAAGCTTGACACTATAGAAAAGCATATCGGTAAAGTTTATGAAAAACATATCATAGACAGAAAGGAACAATCACTCGCACGATGGAAATCAAAGGAAGAATTTCTTCATGTTAGGTATGCCTTGGAATATGAAGAGCATGACCTAAGAATTTAGAAGCTTGTTGCATGTAAAGGTACACTTGAAGCTCAATTTGGAAAAGCAATGGAAGTAGAAAATCTGTCAAAAACTGTTCAGATGAGTGTTATTTTTCATATTTTTTCCAGAGGGTGTCCTATGAAAAACTACACAGGATATTCTAGTTTATTATCTTATTTTTGTGTTCCTCACTATCCCTTATCACATTGTTCAGTAAACGCTGGATGGGAATGGGAAAATTGTCTTGTTGCAATGGAAAAGGAAGATTTAAAGGAGAAAGTAAAAGAGTCAAATTTTATTGCATTATCTTTAGATGAAGTTACTGCGGTATACAATACTTCTTGGGTTTGTATGCATTTGTATACTATAGAATGACATGTTCGCCAAGCTCATCTTCTTTGTGTTCATAAAATGAAGAACAGTTCAACATCACAAAATCTATTTGAACTAGTTAAGAAATCTTTGAATGAAATTGTAGGTATGGATGAGTTGACAATTGCCAAAAGGTTGGTGTGTGTAGGATTTGATGGAGCTACAGTGATACAAGGTGAAAGGAGCAGTGTTTGAACAAAGTTACAAACTACTTGCACCATATATGATTGGCATTCACTGCATGGACCACATAATGAATTTAGCATTCAAAATTGTAAGCAAATTTCCTACAGTATCAAAATTTGAAAATCTAGTCCACGAGATCCATGCATACTTCTGGCGAAGTCCCAAAAATTTCACAGAATTTCAAAATTTTGCTGAGGGAATAACACCAAGAAACAAGCTTCTCAAGGATGTCGATACCAAATGGATCTCCCTACATGGACTAGCACAATGAGTTCTTTTAAAATATCAATCCTTGATTGGAGTGATGTACGAGCATCGCAACACAATAGACAAAGCTCCTGACCTATTGCATAGGTTAAGTGATATAGAGACACTCTTGACTTTATCTAGTCTTCTCCCCATGCTGGATGTCATGAAAAATCATGTGAAGAAAGCCCAAGAAAGAACTATGTATATTTATGAATATGCCAATCTACGTAAACATACATGCTTGGCCCTCGATCATCTATATCTAGATCTAACACAAGAAGGCCCAAATTATTTCATGTGGCAGAAAATTACTAATTTGAATAACCCTGATAATTATTTATACTTTAATGCAAGTGGGCACTTATGTATCTATGTACATGGATATATGAGATACCAATGTACCATTGTAAGATAGTCAGGCACTCTAGCAGAGAAGTAGGTTTTAACAAGGAATATTTTAATGGTATTGTTAAATATGTTAGTGATAATTTGAAGGAAATTACAAAATCTCTTTCCTCATATATTCGTGAAAGATTCCCTCGACATGAGATACTTGAAGCCATGGGTATTGTGTGTCCTCAATTGTGGGTAAACTGAGATAACCCAAAATATTTTCATGATAAAGTAAAAATCTTGATCAAACAATTTTTGAAAAGTGTAACATACAATGAGTAGAAAATAGGAATTTAAAATGAAGCTAAACTTAGAAAATAATGTAGGAATTTTGTAATAGCTATGAAGGACCAGTATAAATCCATGGGCATGGAGAAGGCCTTTGAACCAAGATCAATAAAAAAGGTTTGGACAAGCTTAGGTTAGAGTGAAATATTATGTGATTCGATATCAAAATATTTCAAACTTGTTGATTTATGTCAAATAATGATATTGGGGTTGGTGGAGGATAAGAGAGTTTTCAGTACATTGGCATTTTTGAAATCAAAGTTAGGAAACAAACTAGACAAGAATTTGGAAAATTGCTTGAGGATGAAAGGAACTACGTATAATGTCAAAAAATTTCCTTTTGAAAGGGCACTAGCAATCTAGAGGTCCACATGTGAAAGAAGAGGGACTAGGTTTGCAACACTCCAATTCCAAATGCTGGTACTGGTGGCACTGGCAATGGTAGTGGGAATGGGATAGATGAAATTGACACAAATCACACAATGAATGTTAAATTTGAGACACAGGTTGAAGAAAATGAAGAGTAGACTCAGAATCAAATTCAAGATGACTCTTTTAATTTATCTCAATATGAATGTCAGTTTGAGGACCCTAACTCTGTTTAGGAAATGGAAGAGAATTAGCAGATTTTAGGTATTTATACTACACTTCATGAATCAGTTTCCATTGTTCCAAACTATAGTTGATGAGATTTTATATTGTATTCAATGAAATTGTGAATCATTGTACTTCATGATATCTTATTTTATATTGTACTTCATGAAACATATTCCAAACTATAGTTGATGATATTTTATATTGTATTCCATGAAATTGTGATATTTTATATTGTATATTTTATTCCATGGTATTGAATTTGATATGTGATCATCATTTTTAAAGAACAAAACTTATCCCACTACTTATAAAAATTTATATTGCATGTTTCCATTCACATAATCTTTGATAAATAACTGAAAGGAATATTAATCCATTCCTTGAACAGAAGCTAACAGTTCAACATCCATAACCTATAAGCTAATAGAAGCTAATAGTTCAACATAAATAACTTATAAAGGAATCCACACAACTTAAAAAATAAAAGCTTAAACTACCAAATCATCTAAATTATACTGAGAAATCCTTATGCATCCATCACCATAAAATATTTATTCACAAATAAACATTCCACAGCAATGAAACTAACCAAAAATCTATCATTCCAATAATAGATAATCCACTGGAAAACTACTCAGAAAAAGCACCATAAATCCACACACCATAACTCAAAGATTATGCATGCATGAACTTCACCATTGTCTTTCTATATTGAAATAACAAAAAAAGCAGTGAAAATAGAAGAGTTTTTTTTGTCTTGATAACAGTTTCTTGAAGACAATTGTTTTAGAAATTAAAATAAAAAATCTTACAAGTATCAAGAGAGCCAAATTAAAGAAAATAACATAAAAACTAAAAAATAAATAGTGGTCCCAACACCAAATCCTTCACTTTCAATTATTTCCACCTCCTGCTCCTTCAGTAACGCCTCCTGTTCCTTTACTCTTTGTCTATATTCCTGGTACATGGTGACAATTGTGGTGATTTGCAGCCTTGTCCTCCATCTTGAAAGTGGACAGTCTGACTCAGCTAGCATTTCATAGATGTTGTCACACATTTCGACTTAAATGCACTCATATAGGTCTGTAACTTACTCAATTTTTTGGAGTTTGCAATGGTTGTCTCAGGATCAGCTACTTCTCTATGATACACCTCTTTAAATTCCATTGTTATGTCTACAAGATCCAGTACATTTTCATCAAACCCATTTGTGAGGTCCACTTCAAGAGCATTGTAGTTATCCTTGATCTACACTAATATGTCAAAGTATTTTTCTAACACTTTATTCATTTCCTTGATATAATCTTCATATATTGTCAATTTCCACTCCAATGAATCATACCAACTAGGATCAATTTCTTTAGGGTCACCCACCAATTTTTCTCTTATTAACAAAGTGTGCTCCATGGAAACTAATTCTTGAATTTCCTTTGAAAGAAAAAATGTGCTACTATGTTCTCTCTTGGTCTGCTTGATCTCAGCTACCAATACCTTTCTTTTATTAGACACATTAACAAAGAATTGCCTAAATTTAGTAATGCAAAAAATGACATTCTGATAAAGCCATTCTATCCATTCGCTGGAAGCTTTAGCATAACCTAATTTTTCCTGACTTGTTTCATAGTGTCAAAATCAATACCTTGAACATTTGAGTGTGAGGCTTCCTCAGTGGTCAGAGTCACAATTGATGAAATAAAATTTCTTAAAGAAAGATTATGAGATTGCAACTGAAGGTTCTCCTTTTCTAGTTCTTTTTCTCTTTTGATCAATGCATTAACAGAGTAATTGGCATGATATACATCACCTTCTAAATTAGATGGACCCATATCAACATGAGTAACCTTATAGTCAACTTTTGTTATCTCATTTTCATTTAGGTCCTTTTCTAGATCAGCAATCTCCAACAGTTGATGCCCAGTAGTGGAATTGGTGACAATTCGTGACATCCTCTTAGCCTTTGGGGGCTTTTGGTGACCCTAGAGAAGCATGGCAACTGTATCTACTTCAATTTTCATTGTGAGAATATTCTTTCTTTTCTTCTTGACTGCTTTCTTTAACCATGTTGGGGAAGATGCCACTAATCTAGTGTCTCTACTTTCAACACTTACATTTTCTTTTTTTTTAGTTGATTGTTCATAGAAACAGAAGCATCTCATAGTGGAGAAGGGGGAACTTCAAAGAATGTGGGAAAATAATTATCATCAATTATTTGTTGAAAAATTCCCTCAGATTCTGTAGGCACTAGCTTTTCTTGACTAGCCTTTTTCTTAGGTACCAAGGGTACACTATCCTATTCACAAATTGATTTTAGCTTGGCCCCAATGTCTTCTGGCTTCTTACCATCTCCTCCTGACTGTGAGCTAGTGTCAGATGACCTAATTGACTATTTTCCAGGTGATATATTTATGCTAGAGGCATGTACAATCCCTTTCTCTTTTGTCTGTGAAACTCTTTGCTCATGGGGAGAACCTACACTTTGACACCATTTTCTGTTCAACCAGTCTAAAGTTCTTCTCAAAACAGGGGCAGAAAGGACTATTAAGTATGAAGTTCTTCATCCTTTGACCAATTAATTCTATACAAGGGCTTACTAGTAGGGGCCTGATATTCGGGACCAATGTGTTGGAGTACAATACCACTGAGAGGGGGGGTGAATCAGTGGTATACTAATTCCAGATGACTCCGATATAATCTTTCAAAACTTTGAAACATAACTATCATGAGAACAGGCATGCTCAGAATCAAGAACTTTGGTAATCATTATTAACTCAAGACATCAAATCAAACCTTTAACAAGACTAACATGAATATCAAGGCAACTTCTATTGACATGAGATAGAGCATCATATATGAACATCATGATGCTATGTGGTATATAGACCTGAGGGCTAGTGAAAGAAACTTTAACACAACCTACAATATAATCCATAACTAAATGCATGTTAACCTAGACTAGGGTTACTGTATTTTTAAACTACCTGTAGCAATTTCTATTTAGAATGAAAACTGTCATTATAGAGAGTTTGAATGCTTGTGAAAACTTTAATTTTCTTTAACAACATTTAGATCAAATAAATCACAAATCTCTGAATTAACAAAGACACTATATAAATTATCAAAATCAAATAAAAATGAGTATTAATTGAAAGCATTCGAACACAAGATTACCATCACTGAGATATGTCCTTGAAACCATTTCTACTGTCGCTAGTAACTTCCTGAAGGTCACATCTTTGTAGATCCTTAATCATTTCACATTGTTTCCAATCTTATCATCGTTCCTCAAACCCAAAGTCTGCAACCTTATTTACCGATGTCAAACTTTGCAATATATCTGATGTTTCCTTTGTTTCCTACATTATACATCCTTACCTAACTGTTATGTCATACCCTAGCTTGAGAGAGCTCTTTCAAGTAAAATAAATCAACAAAATGAATTGATAAAATGCCTTCAAAACAAGCTTTGGGTTTTACATATACTTTTATGTCATATGTCACTTAACATTATAAACCCGATGAGATTTATTTCTCTTTCTATTTCCAATGCCTTTGGAAAATATTGATGCCCAAGGGTCTTAAACACTTTTCTTCATGTTTATTATTGCAAAAATTATTAGACCACAATAGTGTACCACCTCTGAATCATGTCATAGTATGTATTGTGAATACCATGAATACAATTGTATACCAAATTGATTTCACCTTATATATCAAGATCAAGATGCCATTGGATAAGTAACTATTCTTGTGTAACTTATGTTATTGATAGCTCATCAATCTTGTATGAATAAGCCATTGATAGCTCATAAATGAACAATTGATAAAACATCAATTTCTCATTAATAACAAGATATAGAAGATACCAATACCTTAAGAATTGTGTACCTGCAATACCAATGCCAATATCAAGGCAAGATGTATCATTTCCAATCAAAACCTGTACATATTTTATTAACAATGAACCACACCATCAACCTTTTTGACATCAATGACAAAACCTTGTGCCAAAGTTCAACACAATGATCACTGACTCTTCTTGTGCATCTTCTGGAATATTGAAAGAAATACCAAAAGCTTGTATTTTCCTTAGGGTCAATCTCATGAAATTTATTTTATACACCTCGCCTTCATTTGTACAGTCTTCCCAAAAATCTTCAATATCAGGGTGATGTTCATGGCTTCCATCTCCATACAAATTTTGCTTAACATAACCCTTGCTATCAAAATTAGTTCTCATGGTCAAACACTAAAAATTTGACTTCATTCAGGGCTTTCTGCACACCCTAGCAATATTATTACTTTTGCAAGAAAATGAAGGCATGGACAATGGAAAAGCATACCCCTTCTTTCCCATGTTTGAATATTTAACATTTACAATGGCCATCTACCAAAAATCTTCAAGAAAAACTAGGAAATCACTTGGGTAATAGGGCAATTTCAATGGAGCCTTCTCAAAACCTCCAATTCTAAGATAAGTAAATCTATTGAACTGAATGTAGAAACTTCCAAACCTCAACACCAAAGCAACCACTTTAGGTGAAACCCAAAGCTCAAGTTTTTTATCAATTTTTCTCACAATTTCCATTAAAATGTGTCATTGACGCGGTAGAAATTCCTCATTCCAACCTCCTTAGTGAGCTATGGAAAAGTTCTATACACCTGGGCATGTCCAACGTTAGAGACATTTGTAGTTCCAACCCTGCCCAGACAACCTCTTGACTGGCTAGAAAGTAAACCAAGTATGCACACATGTGGAAGGAAACAGTTTGTCAGAAATTTATCAATTACTCATGTTTAATTGACAACTAATAATCTCAACCCAGTCAATGAATTTATTTTCACTACAAATCAGAAAAATAAAATGGCATATCCAAAATTCAAAAGAGTATAAATATGCATTACCAAACACACGATGTAGCAAGGTGATAGCATCTAAAATTTCATCCTTAAAATGAACCCTTTTAAGCTTTGAGGGCAACTAAGACTTACCCTTTTCTCGGACTTCAACCAATTCCTCACAATGGAAGTTTTGCACCATTCCTCATTCATTCTAAAAAACTCCTCACCAATAGCTATAGACATTTCCTCTCCATTTTCCCTCTCTAGAATGCTTAATGCATGGGAAATCACTTTAGGATTAATTCTTCCAATGACTGACCCATCCATAGCTCTAATTTCCCGAGTCTCCAGCATGTAGCCTCTTGCACACATAATCACCAAGTTGACACTTTGTACAGCCTCAGGAAAACCTCCCGCATGCAACAAACCACTCTATAGAACTTTATCTTCCAGTTTTGTTTTCTCCCTTTGCTCCAAGTGCACCAAAAACTCCTCCAAATTGGCATGCCCAATTTCAGTACATCCCTCACGCCAGCCCAGTGATTTTGAATTCCACTCTGCATGAGTGCAAATTTGAGAGAGATAGAATGCTTGCACTTGAGAAGTACTAGAATTGGAAAAGAATGAGAATTCATGCTAAATGACTGAGTAAAACTTTTCCACCCACTTGTGTCATTATTTTGATAGGATGTGCATTAAATGCGGCATTCAATTTCATTCATCGAAAAGATAGCCTTTAAACCTGTATGCATTTTGAAATTCCTAAAAAAGATAACTCAAGGTTAGTCTGTCCATAGCATTCAACGAGATAATGGTGCCTTTGAAGGCCAAGATAAGTCCATAATGTCACATGGTTGCTGAAACTTGGAACCTTAGAACCAAAGTTTGAAGTTTTGAAGTTTTCAAAACCTCTGACTCACCAACTACAAAGATGACCAATGAAGAGTTGCAACTCCACAAAGTGAACCAAGTCGGGGAATTGGGGAGTTATGAAAATTTAGAACTCCGTGACAAGCTTATAAAACTCTGAGGACTAGCGACTAAGGTTAGGAAAAGCACCAAAACCATGACTTTGAGTGATAGTAACCACAACAATGAAACTAACCAAAAATCTATCATTCCAATTACAATAATAGATAATCCACTGCAAACAACTCAGTAAAAGAAGAATAAATACACACACCATAACTCAAATATTTTGTATGCATGAACTTCACCATTGTCTAACTCTTTCTATATTTAAATAACTCTCTCATCCTTCACCGACTACAAAGATGACCAATAACGACTTGCAACTCAACAAAGTGAACCAAGTCGGGGAATCAGGAAGTTATGAAAATTTAGAACTCCATGACAAGGTTATAAAACTCTAAGGACTAGCGACTAAGGTTAGGAAAAGCACCAAAACCGCGACTTTGAGTGATAGTAACCACATCAATAAAACTAACCAAAATCTATCATTCCAATTACAATAATAGATAATCCACTGCAAACTACTTAGCAAAAGCAGAATAAATCCACACACCATAACTCAAAGATTATGTATGCATGAACTTCACCATTTTCTAAGTCTTTCTATATTGAAATAACTCTCTCATCCTCCACCGACTACAAAGATGACCAACAAAGACTTGCAACTCAACAAAGTGAACCAAATTAGGGAATTGGGAAGTTATGAAAATTTAGAACTCCGCAACAAGGTTATAAAACTCGGAGGACTAGTGACTAAGCTTGTTTTTCTCCCTTATTTTGAGTCTATCGTCTCTCCAGCTGTAACATTTTACATGAATTATTAATGAAATTTGATCAATGATCTTTCATTAATCTTCTTTATCATTATGCATTGATGTATGTTTTAATTATGGCTTTGGTTTAATGAGCCAGTTAAAGTACCTTGATTAAAGCATGAATTCATATAAATGTATAGTGGATCTGATAAGTAGTCATGGAGATTGAGCATTGATGTGTGAATTGTAATGCAATTTCACTAATATTATGGATTCCTAGAATTAAAATCACCTTATAGTTCATATTTTAATTTTGTTAAAAGTAAAACTTGAACATGTACTCATCGATTCATCACTCAACTCAATGCTTAATAACATATTAACAATAGTATTAGTAGCATATATACAACAATGAACATCAACAATTGTTTAATGTGTATCTAGTAGTTCAAACCATTGCCAAAAAATTTCTTCAAATGATAAAATAAATAATACAGATAATTGAACATCAACACATTACTGAAGTTTGAATTTGAGCTTTTTTATTGATTATCACATGAAGGAGTACATAGAGACATTGGAAATGCAAAATCTTGCTCAAAGACAACTCTGCACAGAGTTGAGTTGGAACTTGGAAACTCATATTATCAAAAATCAAATCATTGCATCACCTTTTCTAGCAACTTCCACTGTTCAGGTGGTGGAATTGTCATTTATTCTAACTGATGTTATTTGACTTGAAGATTTGTCAACAATTCATGATTCAAATTGGAACCTATCTTGGATTCTTCAGTCAATTTTTCATTCAAGGTTGGCAATGGTTTGATGGAATCCAAATAGTTCACCACATCTGGGTTCTAAGGAAACTGGTCCAAATCAATCTTCCTTGCATCCTCCATTTTCTTTCTAAAATAATTCTTTCCCATGAATCGCTCATTTGTGTCAAAAGCCTCTGGAAAACCAAGCTCTATGAAGTTCCTTACCTTTTCATCCACCTTCTTCATCTTGTCTACAACCAAATGCAAATATTCCTTTGTTTCATTCATTCTCAAACACTTTTCAATGATAGATGACAACGCCATTGATGTAGCAAGATGATTAGTAATCCCTTATGATTTGAAAATATTTTCATTGGATTTGTAGACTGTTTGTTGAATTTGCTTTGCAGATTTCTCTAATGCCAGCACATTTTTGTTGTCCACTAAATATTTGTTGAGCTACTTATGATGTTCTCTGATAGCATCAATCAATTGAAACATGTTACACAAATGATCAATCCTCTACATTATTTCATCCCATATATTTTGTTTCATATGCCTCATTGTTTCTCTATAAAATGTAGACAACTTATTTTGACAAAACTTAATTTCATTTTTTGCTTCCATCAGCTCTTCCTCCAATCTTTCATTTCTTTTTCTCTTCTTCTCCAATTTTTGTTCCCACTGTGCATTTCCATTCGCAATGCTTAGTCTTAATTTTTCTAAAGTGGATTTTTCCTCATCATATTTCTTGTTGCTCTTATCTAGCCTTTGCTTCAGTTCATTCACTTCAGTCTCATTCTGCTTATTCTATTTGCTTGTTGATGCAAAGGTGGATTTTTTTATTCTTTTTTCTAATTCATTGCTCTTGTTATCTGTTGCTTTCCTCTTTACTTTCTCATTTGCTAGGTCTTCTTGTAACTTTTCAATTTGAGTCTGCAACCTTTCTTTCTCTCTATCTTGCTTTAGCAATGATGTGTACACCAATTCATTGTTCTTCTTTGATACATTATTTTGTCAGTATTTATGAGTCCAAAAAAATTCAATTGAATATTGTTCACCTGGAATTCAAATCAAGCCATCTGGTTTGTTGGTTTGTTTTGAACTGTTGGAACAACAATTGTGTACTCCATGATTTCTTTATTTGTGTCAAATGTGGGTAATACCATGGTTGTTGTAGGCTCTGAAGTTACAACAGATGCACTCTCCATCAGTTGCATCTTTTCTTTTTTATTCAAGTTTGATTTCTTTTTAAACTCTTCAATGTAATCAAAACCTAGGGACGCGGGAACAATGGAATGCTTGAATGGTGAAGGAATAGGATTATTTGTAGTTGCTAATGATGTCACAGGAAGACTAACTGGAAATGGGGGAGTGCCTAGAAATAACTCCTTTGTGGTGGATCCACTGGTAGTGTGACTTGGACCTATCAAAATCCTTTGCCTCTTTTGTATGCCTTGATCACCTGGTGTTTCTATTGTATATTGTATTGTTTTCCTCTTGTGTGTAATTTGTTGTTGTAGCACATGTTGACCACTACTAGTACTACTACCCATACCATCGCCATCAGAGGCAGTGCCAGTTGCACTAAGCTCTCCACCATGGGCATGTCCTAGTTGTGATTGTATATGACCATGAGGATGAGGATTTGAAGCTCTAACAAATTGACTTGTATGCCCTTGGTCTACTTTTTCACCTCCAAGCCCATTGCCAGATTTATCAACTAGTTTTCTATGCTCTACATCTGTTACCATCCAAGGTCCTTGTCTTTGGAACCCCAAAGGACCACCTTCATAACCCATTTTTTTAGCTATGATTGCTACTATCTAGTATATGCTTCTTTTGTGGCCTCACTTAAACAAAGTTTGAAATTGGCATGGCTTTGTTCTTCCCTATCATCATTAGATTCATCATCACTTTCTTTATATTCTTGTTCATCTAGATGCTCTATATTCCAAAATTTTCTAAACTCGTGATCTTCTTCATTATCTCCATACTCTACAAGAGCTCTTGGATCACCTAGCTCCTTCCTCATAGACCCAAAGGCAATAATTTTTTATTGTGACCAATTTTTATCTATAACTTCCTTCTGTAGATAATCTTGTATTTTTACTCTACTAGATGGTTTATGACTTTTTTCATAAAAATTGTTGCACCTCCTAATTTTCTTTCAATGCAATACCATAATTTATGCAAACAATTGTTCAAAATAAATACCATTCTCAGTAGCACTTTTCTCCATTGCTATTTTGACCTCATCCCAAGAATCCTTGTTTCTCAAGTTTTCAAGCAAGGGTTTACTTTGATGTTGGATTCTACTTGTAGCATTTTTATTGAGCACAATCATTGATTTAATGGTGTCACATGGATCATACTGCCAGTGACAGATAGCATCAAAATAAAAAAAATCAAAATATTATGTTCCACACTAAATGCTTTTCTCTCAAATGTGAACCCTCCACATGAAAAAGATAAAGAAGGAAATAAGGTCTTTTTTTGTTGACCGACAAAGTGTAGCTAATCAGTACTTTGCATATGCCTTACATATTCCAATGCAAAACCATTTTTGTCACATGTATTGGAAGTTTGTATGGCTATACTCTTGATCCATAAAATATTAGCACGGTATATTCTTCCATTAAGTACCAATCAGCCAATTGTATTTCTTTTCCTAGTTGAATGTAGTTTCTACATGACATAGGCAATCTAGGCATTGGAGTATTTGTAATTGCTTGATGCAATGGAGCCAAAAAATAGTCTACAAAATGACTATAGTTCCTTCAAGAATCATTCATCCTTATCTCAGTGGTCCATTCATATACTGGAGCCATTTTCTTTTCCTCAACATTACTATAGGGTTGAATCTAAAGCTTGTTGGTTTGAAACATTCCTCTAAATTTGAATAGAAAAAGATAGCACAAGTAGGTT
>VDFB02317935.1:61302-117186 GCA_007258455.2 Sequoia sempervirens | reverse complement strand
GATAAAGCACTATAAATAGCATACCTCACTTTTTCATTCTCCTCATAAGAAAAAACCTCATATGTAGTAGTAGGACCACTCACCAGAGCAACATACTTCATCTCAATATCCTTCCAGGTCTTGTAACCCAGAGAGATAATATATCCTCTTATCTACACTTTCCAGTCATTGTAATCAGATCGATTGAACATAAGGATCGCCTACTTATGTGCCATCAGATATTCCTTAAGTGCTTAAGCTCTACACCAAGGAATCAAATCTTTGATACCAATTGTTAAAAGGTGCAAGACAACTTAGAAGGGGGTTGAATCAGTTGTCACAAAATTCAAACACAAAACTTCAGCACTAATCAATTTCACAACCACACTATTATGTTATTAAGTATGAACATGGAATGTAGATAACAAAAATAAATATAAACACAATGAACAGTAGAATTTATGTGGAAAAGACAATAAGGGAAAAACCACGGTGATGACTAACTCACAATATAAAGTAATAGCAAAACCAAATACAAACGAATCACTGCCCAGGGCTCACTGCCCAGAATAGGACTCACTATCTAGATACAAAGTCTCATTGCCTACAAAAAAGGACTCACTATCCAACAGGGAGGCTCACTTCCTATAGATATAAAAGATAACATAAAGATCCATGACAACAATTTACACACATCTGCAGCCTTGATCAGAAGATTGTAGAAACCTTCAGCTCACTACTTTCAGGAAGCTAACACAATGAAGTACTACTACCTCAACTCACTTTCACACAACTCTTCTCTTCACTTGTGGTTTACTTCATTAGTTTGCACCATAATTTCCTTCACATATCGACTTGTATTTATACCATCTTCAACCTTAGAAGCATTCTCTAAGGTCGGCCAAATACACTTCATTTCATAAATTCAAACTAGGTCGGCAACTCAAGATTCCTGCGGTGGAAAAGAATGACAATGGACCAATTAAACACTTAACCACGACCAAAAGCAATGTCTCATATCAACCACATGCTTCATTAATTAAATTTTAAATTCTTCATATGAAGTGTAAACACTAGGTCGAGCACACCTAATGAAAATACAAATGAACATTGATGTACACACTTTCCAACAAAAGATAACATGTAGATGATGTAACACATTTTATTATGCATGAGAACACACCTTAGATACTTCAAGATGCATTCACAATAGGTGTAACAACCTTCGAAAACAAAACTCTTTCCAACAGTCCATCCAAACTATGCAATCCCACACAACTCTGAAGCTCATCTTCCAGAGCACCAAAACTTGAATGTCTCTGTTGGAACGTAGAGAACATCATTACAAGACATATTCCAAATCCAAAAGACTTGAAACAAAACAATGAAGGACTACGGAGAAAAAACATTTCTCCCAGTCCACAGATAACCAACTCTACCAAAACAGTTCACACACCGATGAACACAACTTTCACCTTTCGTCAAATCAACATCCATAAATCAGGAGATATCACCAACATATCACCGACAACAAACCTTCAAATATGCACGAACATAGGATCAACACAAGAGAAATGCAGAGCACATACCAAGTACATTCTGAACACATACATAACTTTGACTTCACTCTTTATTAATTATCTCAAAAGCACTTGGTAACCCATCATTTCAGCACATCTACAACATTATAAGGATAGCTCCATGTACTCACAACATCTCAATAGTGTCTCAACTATACATGCACAATTTGCAACATATTGAACTGTGTTGACATCAATGAAAACATTAATGACAACACCACCAAACTTGCTCATTGTTGCAACAATTTTCCCTCTAAATCATATGAAAGGATACTTCAACTACTTTTAAACAAAGGTCTTATACTTTTACCACCTTCCAATAGGTTGGTCCTCCATCCTAACGATTCTCATATACCATATTGCAAATATCATTGTATTCTTAGACATCAAACAAAAGAATGTCGGACATTGAAGGACATACTAGATAAGTATCACTTCATTGATACCGATTGTTTCCCTATCATATCTTAAACCAATATAAACCCCTTTGTCATGCCATAGTTGTAGAGTTCCCTATTCTCACTATTGCATGATCCTTTCACATCACCCATCTCGGCTCAATCTTGCCTTTCCACTTTGTGGGGGGCACGATGTTGTTAGCCTTGTCCTTGTAATGCATTTTTTTTTGTCTCTTAACCATGTTATTCCTTTTTCCGCTTGTCTATCCAAGATTGAGAAACCAATAACTTAGTTAATGGTTGACTTACATTTGCATTACTTTTTCTTTTTCTTTTTCTTTTCATGTGTGTATCATGTTCCCCCATATCATATGTTTGATGTTTCCTCTCTTTGTACACTTCTTCTATTTGTATCTTTATTCTTCTATTTGTCATGCTTTGTTTTGTTTTTCCCTTTTGGGGATGACGCAAAGCATAGAGATGCCCTATGTAGATCTTCCATGTTGACCCAAAACGGTCCTTGTCTTTTTCATTATTTGTTTTGTGTTTTCATTTTGGGGATGATGCAAAGCATTGAGACACCCTATGTCTCTTGCATGTTGACCCAAATGGTCGTTTTCCTTTTTCCTTTGTCTTTTCTTGTGTTTTTCCTTTTGGGATGATGCAAGGCATTAAGACTGAAATTTCTCCTTCATGTTGACCCAAAATCTTTTTCTCCTTTTTCTTTCCTTTCTTTTCACTTGTGTTTTCCTTTTGGGGACGATGCAAAGCATCAAGACCACAATGTCTCTTCCATGTTGACCCAAAATGGATTTTATTTTTTCCTTTGTTTTCAATCTCTTTGTGTCATTCTTCTTGTTCTATGTATTTGGGGAATGATGACGGTTTTGAGTTCTTTCATACAAAAACATTGCAGCAACGAACATAATGACCCCAAATCCATATATCCCTTATGTGTTTGGTGTGCTTTCTTTTCTGGGGGGCAACTCCCTTTCTTTGTTTTTTAATTTTTCCTCGACATGACGTAGCCTAGCTTCAAAACATATAACTTGGCATAGGGCTTTCTAGGTTGACTCTCATGTCTTTTTTTGTTTTTTGCATTTTATTTTCTTCTCTACTTTCAAGTAATTGTTCATAGAACGATGTGTAGCAATTCCTTTAAAGTTGGGGGCATACATTACCATTATTTCATTGTGCATTCATGCTCCTTAGTGTAGATTTAATATCATTTACATGATGTGTTTGTCACTTTGTGGATGACATTGGGTGTGATGTTATTCATAAGTGTGATCTTTCTAAGCATATTACATTCCTCTTGGTGACTTGATGTGATGCATTGCATCCCCTAAGTTGTGAATATATTATTCTTTGATTGGTCCTATCTTGGAGACATTAGACACAATGTTCCCTAAGCGACTGACCTTGCATAAGCTGAACAAGACTCCTTTGAACAATCTTTCACATTACACTTTTGCATTTTATATTGTTGCATTTCTTGGCCACCTTGCATAACACAACTTGCATGCATGTAGTTTTGTATTGTTTAAAGCTTAACATTTACATCTCCTTTTGCTTTGTGGCACCTTGTTAAATTTATCAAGCGGTATAACTTTAACATGGTTGAGCGGGAAGCCCAACTAGTGGCATGACTTTTCCCCATAGCCACCTTTTTGTTTGTGAGTGCATACCAACTAGCAAATGTATCTTACTGTTTGGGCTTTCTCCCCCCACAAACAACTAATTTTGTGGCCCCAGAGTGAGTATACAGTTGGACCTTCTCACCCCGCGGACAACTAGTTTCAAACGTCCCCCTAGAGTGAGTACACATTCTCTTTTTCAAACAATCAGCCTACATCTCTTTTCACAAATAGTTGGATTTATGATCGAAGCTTCATCTAATTCTTCTCAAAATTTGTGTGTTCCTTTGTCCTTATGCCTAGTTTTCCATGGGATCTTCATCCTGGGGGCTTGATCATCCCTCTTGATTGTTGTATTCCATCTTGCTAGCATAAGTGTGTTCGAACCCTCCCCTCGATGTTCATGGCTACTTTATTGTGAGTTTGAAGAAGGTTCATCCTCTCACTAAAGTGGGGCTAAATGTTTCATAGAAAAATGGCCCTTTGTCATTTTCATGGCCTTTTAGGTCTAGTTTCATGGTGTTGGAACTATGTTGCTTTGATTTTATGTTGTAACTTGGCTTGAACATGCTTATTTAGGTACTAAAATTCAAAGAAGGATGTCTTGTGAAGGTGTTGTGAAGTGTTGTAAGACATTTCTACATTCTTCTAGATTCTATTTAATACAATTTACCTAAAAATCACCTTTTTACTCAACAAAAAGTCCTATATTGAAGTGTTGTAAAGTCTTGTAACAAGCCTTTGCACTTTTCTAGGCATATCTTCACTATTTACATCTTTATCATGCTTTATTTTGTCTTTTTATGCCCTCATATGACTTAATTAAGTGTATTTTTGTATATTATCCTAACAAATAACATTAAATACAACATTATTCTTGACACTTGTTTTTAGTTCCTAGGTGGGACCTATTCCCCATGGGTGGCGAATGAGTCCCCCTCGGCCCCAAATTCAAAATGTTTCAAATTTCCTTTTAGGATTTTATGAAAAATCACTTGATGTCGACCTGTGATAAGGTATGAACAGATAGTAACACACAAGAATTGTATAAATAAGTGATTTTCACCTCATTTTAACCCCCATTCATCAAGTTCACTTATCCACCTATTCACTTAAGCATTCAAGCATTCTACAACATATTTTCAAGCACTTTGAAGTTGCCATTGAAATTACTTCAGAATTACAAGATCAAGAGTTAGGTGAGTTGATATCATTTGCATGTTATTACTTTATCTTTCTCTTGTATTTCATTATCCTTTCAAGGGTTTAATTACCAAAGGTGGGGTTTGACCACTGCAAACCCCTATTCACTAACCCTAATCATTTTTCCCCTTTTGTTTGTAGATTTGACAGGTGATTAGATGTTGAAGATTTATTTTTGTGTCAACTAGGTGCTTCAAGTCAACATAAGTAAAATTCAAGCTTGGAGAGAGTTATTCGTTTGTTTTCTGCAATTTTGACTTTGGCAACCCGACAAGTAGACATTTCCAAATCTGGTGTTGTAGAGTTGTCTCCTAGTTTTTCAAAAATTTCGGAGAGGACTAATTCACCACCTATGGAAAATGAGTCCCACCTTAGGACTAGAAACTTGAGTTTTGTCAGATTTTAGATTCCAACAGACAGAAATTAGCTCCCAACAATTTTTCATCAGTAGGAAGGTTGATTCACCAACTTGGGCGAATGAGTCCCACTCTGAAAATTTAGTAAATTTCATCAGCATTCCAGACACTCTAGAAAGCTCACACTTCATCCAAGTGCACTCAGATTTACCCTTGTATCTTATGTTCTGCATAATTTCTTCATTTTCATAGTTGTTTGCATATCACAATGTGTTTTCAAGCATAGCTTAAATTGCACTTTTTCATTCATTTTAGTTCATCTTAATCAATTAATTGCATTTAGTTAAGTTCATTTACATCATATCACATTGCACACATCCTAATTTGAGTGTTACATAAGCATTTTTGGACCTAATTCTCTCTCCTTTTAGGTGAAAGACCCTAGAAGTGCAAGAGCAAGCATTTTAGGTTCCCAAAAATCTATGTTCCAATAACTTGTGTGTTTTATGACTCAGAAATGCCAAAGGAATGATATTAAGGGATGGTAAAATCTAAAACTCTGACAAAGGGGAACTTAGAGGGAGAAAATTAAAATTTCAAGAAAGGCATGCTAGGGATGACAAGTTCAAGAGGGATGCTAAGATGAGAAACTTTGAAACTCTAAAATATTGATAAATTAATACTTAGAAAAAAAATTAACAAGCACTTAATAAATATTTCATGATTAGTGGGAAAGGCATGAAGGTATGGACAACCTCAGAAGTCCAAAAGGCCAACAAATACACAAAAAACATGAAAAACACAAAAAATAACCTAGACATATTTTTATAGATTTTTTGCATCTTTTAACACTTATGGGACCCATTTAGGATGTCTTATATTAGTTATAAATAATGGTTCAAATGCACAACATGGAAGTCACAAACTTATGAGGTTTTTATCTAGACACCTAAATGATGGCAAGGAAGGCTCAATAAGTCTTAAAATGACAACATTTTGGTGACCTCTATGGGATGATTGTAATGATATATCTAGTAGCCTTATTATTCCATTGGACATGGAATCATTTTAAGCCTTTTTAAACTATATCCAAACCAAGAGAGAAAATGGAGAAATGCAACTATACTAGCCAATTATAAAAACTAAAAAATACCTCAAGGCACAAGAAAAACATAAGGTAACATGTGCATATTACACTTGGAGAAAATCAAGACAACTAGAGCCATACATTCTCCTAATGAGAATACAGAGAGTGCAACAACACTTATTTGTACAAAAAAACTACTCTAATATGTGTGTGGTTTATAAATTATCCTCAAAATCATAGCTTGAGGTGTATACATTAACTTGGATAGGTGGTTCTTCTCCATTCAATCTTGAAAGTATGAAATCATTATATTTATTGTGATTGGTTATGATGTATGTTCCACTCCAAATGGAATCATACTTTGTATGTCTCCAAGCTTTTTCTCTATCTTCATCCCCTTTCAAGACCAAATTTCCCTCCTTAAAGGCTCTATTAGTTTATTTCTTATCAAATGTCATTTTTACTTGTTCTTAATGAGTTTCAAGGGTCTTCATAGATTTTTTTCTTGTCTCCTTTAACTCTATTAACTTATCCAACCTAACTTTCATTGCCTCACTTTCTATCATTTCCATTTGTTGAAGAAGCTCTAAATAAAGTAATTTTGATGATAGAAAAAATATAACTTCTCTCTCGTAGACAAGCATGAGAGGAGAGTTGATAGTTGACCTCTTTTATGTAATCCTATCAACCCAAATGGTAATCTTTAGCTTTGTGTGCCAAGACCTCTAATATTCCTCCACTATTGTCTTGATTATTCTAATCAAGTTATTATTGGTTGACTCAACCATACATTGCCTTGAGGGTAGTTTTTTTATGAATTATTCAAGTAGATGCCATAATTTATAGCCCATTCACTAATGTGAATATCAAAAAATATATTTTTTATTATCAAAATAATGGTAGAAGGAACATGAAATCTTATTACAACACCTTCTAGGACATCTAAAATTAAAGTCTTAGTAGCTTCCTTGAGTGAAATTTTTTATGTCCTCTTTATGAAGTAATCTATGGCTATCAAAACCTATTTGTGTATAGCACTAGATGGTGGATTAATCATTCCAATAAAGTATAAACTCCATTATACAAAAGGTTAATCAGCTTGGATAGGATGGAGAGGAAGTGTAGCTAAATTTTAATTTCCTATAAATTAAGCAATTTTTTTTTATAAATTCCTACCAATTTATGAGCATCACTAAAAAAATTAGACCAATAATAACCATCTCTCATGATCTTACCAATAGTATTCCTTGGAGAGAAATGAAATCCTAATAAGCCATCATAAAACTATTAAATCACCCTATCAATATAGTCTTTCTTGATGCATCTTAGTAGAACTTCATTTATTTCCTGTCTAAATAAAATCACATCAATGAGAATAAAGGGAATAGATTGCAACATAAAATACCTCATATTTTCCTTTTCAATTCCTTGAGGATACTCACATGTTTGTAAGAAAGCAATCATATATCATGTATATCTATTTAGAGGGTCAAGTCCTATGGATTGTCTTCTTGTAGCATGTGCATGGTCTTCTTATTAGCTTCAAGGTCTACTATAGGTTTCTCACATAGTCCCTTACCTCTCACAAACTTGGTAATTTTGATTTGAAAATCATATTCCATGAAAATGGTGATTCAACCAACCCTCTTTTCATTTGCATCTTTAATCAATAGGAAATCTTTGACACTTGCATGGGGTATCATAAACTAAATTTTATTATTAGATAGAATACTTTTTTATTTGTTTAGTTATCTAACAATATAAAAGACTATTTTTGGTACATAACCATACATCAATTCATAGTATTTGATCCTTTCACTTAAAAAATATATTGGTTGTTCTAACTAGTCACTATTGTAATGCACCAAGAAAACTGATATGCTTGACCTTACTTCAAAGTTGTAAAGGATGAATTCATTGTCGTAGGTTGGATTGAAAAGTGTTGGAGCTTCAAAAAAATATTTATTTATTTCTTCAAATTCTCTTTCCTTTCCAATGTAATCAACTATAGGATAAGTTTGGCAACATTCTATTGGATGGCATGTGTGAGAGAGAAATAGAGCAAGAGGGGTGTTTTGAAATATGTTGAAGGGGAGAGTGATGGTAGTGAGGATTCAGAAGAGGATGATGATATTTTTTGGTTCTTTGAGGACTTGTGGCTTCATTTTAAACTTTTGGGTGTTTTTGGGTGGTCCTTATGGCTTCCCCCTTGCTTCACTAGTGTTGTTGTTGCCACTAATGTGCCTTTTGTTGTTGCTTTGATCCTTTCTAACCTTTCTTGGTTGTCATGCTTGTGTTAGAATTTTGTTGCTCTTGCAAGCTTGTTAGGTGGGTTTGATGTCATTTAATTTCTACCATTTCTATCTGCATGGGAATTCGCAGGGGGCTTAAAGGAGTTTTGGCCCTTCTATTTCTCCTATTGTGGTTAGCTTCTCCTCTCCAATGTGGTAACTTTTATTGTTGTGATATGTGGTACTTGGTGAAGTCTAGCACTTGTTCTCTCAAAGGTTTTGTTTCTTGGGGTGGTTCTTTGCTCATGTCTAGCTATGTGTTAATGGTATGGTGTGATTTAGCGTGTGCTACTCTTTTATGGCTCTCCATCAGAGGTTTTTGGTTTTTTTGGTGGCTTTAACACCTCCAATGTTCCTTATTGTACAAAGTTTGGTGTTGATGTCTGATCCTTGCTCTTCACTTTGTTCATCATCCTAATCTGGTTGGAAGTTTTTGGGAGGCCCTACTACTTGGGACTTTTGGGTTTATTTTCTCTTCCTTCCCTTGTTATTCGTGGGGTTCGTTGAGAGTTTGATCTTGTTGGCTCTTACTATTGTTGGTTGGGGTGCTCTCATTTTGTTTAAGAGAGCTTCTATTTATTTATTACTCATTTGTAGGGGTTTTCTGGCCCTTAGGGTTGGTTTACGGTTGCATGTGTGACGTTTATTTTGCTATTGGGGATTGCTGGTATTGGTGAAATTGTTTTTGTTGGATTTGGATTTGAAGGTGTGGCTTGTTTTCTCTGGGTTGTTTTGTGGGGTTGTGGGACTCTCTTCACCCTCCTTTGTGGACTCTATTTTATTTTCCCTAATTAGACTAGGTGGGAGGCCCTCTTTCCTTCCCCTATCCTACATGTTTCACCTTCCTTGATGTTGGGAAGGCTTTATGCTTTTGTGGCCATGCTAGGATAGTTTATCAGTTTGTTCCTTCATTCCTCCAAGAACAATTTCTTGAGGTCTGTAATTTTTTAGTGAACTTCCTATGTTTTTTTTCCTTTCTCTTGTGTGGAGGGAAGGGTTTTATTTGGGATTATGGGGTTGGATTCTTTAAGAAGTGGTTATATTGTTCTTTCTTGGCTCTCTACCCTGTCTCTCTATCTAATTTCCTTTTTAGGTGGGGTCTTCTCCTTTTGTTCAGGTGAATCTTTCTTGTTTGGCTAGGGTTTGTCCTAGTAAAGCTTTAGCTATTTTTGTGGCTCTTAAGGGATTTTTTCTTGTCCCTTTTGCTGGTTTAATCTCTCCTTTATTGACTACTTTTTCTAGTTCTCCTATTGAGGTGGAGATTCACTTTATGGTCTTGCTAGGAGGCTCTCTTTCCTCTTGTTGGATCTCTCTTTTGCAACTCCTTTTGAGTGGAGTGTGCCCCTATGTAGGTCGTACTTGGGTTTGTTGGTAAGTGGGATTATTATGGAAAGGGATTCCTTTCTTCCTCTTTGGTTTATTTTGCACTCAAAGCCAAAAATTTTGGAGTTTCGACTTGGAGGTTGTAGCCCTTTGTTCAATTCTTTAAGTTGAAGGATTTAACTAGTTTTCCCTTAGTTTTGTAGGGTGTTGTTTTTTGTGTTGGAAGAATGAAGAACATCTTATTATATAGTTTTGTGTTGTCATTGATGTCACCATGTTATATTAGTTGCAACTACAAGCTCAAGTTTGATCCAGTATTCTGAACCAATATGCAATTATTATCCTCTGGTATTTTGGTTTGCAATCCTCCGCTAATGACTATAATTGCTTGCGGTTTTGGGAATCAAATTTTGGACATTGGAAGCTTGTAAGTTTAGAATCTCATGTGCACAGGTGCTCGTATGGTGAGTTGGCATTACTCTATTGTTACATTTTTCTATTAGGTTTATCTTTGTCTCACCTAATGTATAGTTGATGTTGTAATGGATTATTTTTTGTATTGTGGATGTATGTGTGACCTATGTTTGGTCCATGTTGACATGTTGTAGCATGCTACATTCTTGAATTGTTTTTGGAAATATTTTTTACAAAATTAGAGCCAACATTCAATCTTTTTGGTGAATAAGGGTTGCATCTAATTAGGCCAACCTAATTGATGCTTTTGGATGAATCAGATGTATATATTGGATGTTTTGAGATTATTGTTGAATTAGAGAGTTTAGTAGTGTAATAGAAAAGAAGAAAAGTATGCAAAGATGATGAAGTGTGTAAAGTCAGTTTACTAAGCATCAAAAGTGTTAGGTGTAACTTTATCAGTTCATACTCTGGTTGTTAGTCAATTTTTTTTATTGTATCTTTATAGGCAATGAGCCTCCCATTTTGGATAGTGAGTCCTAGCAGTGAGCCACCCTTTGTAATATCTTATAACCGGTTATACTATATTATGAACTAATCCTCACCATGGTTTTTCCCATTTTTGGTTTTCCACGTAAAAATCCTAGTGTTCATGTATTGTGTGCTTTTATGTTCTATTAATGGTCTTGCTCATTTTTTACTGTTATATGCATTGGAGCAATTGGATGGTGTTTGTTCAATAAGTTTAAAAAGATACTAATTCACCCCCCCTCTCAATATCTTGGGTATTCAACATTTTTTGCTAGTTCCTTTGTTGTTGTTGCCTCTATTTCTTTGTAGTTGGTCTTTTTTTTTAATTTCTTGCTCCATTCAAAAGCATGGATTTGTTACCAATTATATGCTATCATCAAAAGCATAGTTACTATGTTGTTCTTTCTAGCTCACTTCTAGTGTCTTTTTTTTTTTTTACTCACTTTTTGTGAGACACCTCTCTCTACCTCTATGGCTACTCTATAATAGGTACTAGCCCTTCTAGTTTTAATCTAATCAAAAATTTCTTTCCCTTCCTTTTTCCAACCAAAAATAAAAAAATTCTTGAAGATAGAAATGAGTGATTCAACTAATGAATAAATGTTAGGAATAAACTTCCACTAAATATTTATTCTTCCCAAAAAATTGTAAACCTTTCATATGAATAGGAAGATGAAGAGAAAACATGGCACTTACTCTTTTTGAATCAATGATAAGACCTTTTAAGACCACATGACCCAAGATTTTACCTTGGTTAGTATCATGTGCACACTTTATAGGGTTTAGGGACACACTTTATTCTCTACTTCTCATGAATATTTGATTGATAAATAATTAAAATGATCAATTTCATGCTTGGAAAAAATAGTGACATCATCAAGATAAATGAACATTATGTCTTTTAGAAGACCCTTGAAATACATGTTCATTTATCTCTAAAAAAGTTGCACCAACATTACTAATTCCTATAGCAGATGAGATATAGCTCATATAACATGTTTGAGTCACTCAAGGACTCAAGCCTCTAGGATCATAGATCTGCAAAACCTACAACAACCTTCCATGAGAGAGAAAAGCAAGAACATGAAATTTCAACAATGGATGCAAGATGTGGCCAATATGCAGTACTCAAGATTGCAATGATATATTGGACTTACACAACACTTAACTGAGCTTTGGATGAATAAAATGTGAATATGAAGCCTTTCTTATATAGGAAAGGAGAGAGATGGTATTAGAAAATATCATGACAATTATCTTAATCCTATCACATGAGACAACTAAGACATAACAACCTCAATCAAAATATTAAATGCATGAGAGAATTATTAAATACCTAGATAACTAAAAGTAAATAATGAGACATGGCTGAATTATAACTAACTTATAGAAATGACAACTAGGAAACTTAACTCCTAAGTAAACTTATAACAATGTGAATAGGTCCTCACTAATAACTAGTTAGGAAATAACCCCATTCAATCCAACGCCCCCCATAAGTGAAACTTAGGGAATGTAGTCAACTTAGGGAGGTAGTTATTATGCAAATGATGCAAGGATGGGTCTCGGCTATGAGGCCATGTTAGGTACCAATGTATAAATGAAATGCAAATAAATCTCTCATAAATGGAGAAAAGGAGAAAACCTAGTGGGAAAAAACTCCTCTCCAAAAGAGATGAAATAAAAAAAAAATTCTCTCAATAAACAATGAGAAAGGGAAAACCCCATGCAAGGAAAAATTCCCCCCATAAGAGAGAATTAGAAGAGAGACCATGCATCCCCCCCTTAATGTTGAGTCTCTTGTAATTTAATGGTAGAAGATCAAAATTGAATGTTGAAGATGATCTAATCTCACCGAACAAAATTCCTCCCCTTAGGAAGAAACACAACCAAGATGGTATGCGTGATATCAGGAAGATGGATGATGTCTCTAAAGAATGCTCAAGTGTCTCCACGTCGATGCTAAAATGTGCCACACTCCAAACAAGCGTTCTAGGCCACATTGTTGAACAAGACCATAATCACCTAGAAGTGATTGTAGAACACAATCCAAAGACAAGGAAATCTCCTCTAAAGAAGCCTCCTCCAAATTTTACTCTAAAAGTGCCCACACTCAATCAAACTACAAAGAATGATCATGTAGAGAATGAACAAAAGGGTAGGAGAATTCCCTTGCAACAACTGAAGAAGAATCATTCGGACATCAAAGAGAAGATGTATGTGTAGTGTATAAAAATGTATCCCTTTATATTTTCACACTTTTTTAGGCCCTCCCTGCTAAAATTGGGCTTCTTTATGCCTTATTTTTTCCTATTTTGCATCCACAAGCCTTATTTAATGCATCTTTTTGAGGATAATCCTGACACATGTCAAATAAGAAATCATAATTTAATTTTTTTGGTTTGTATGGCCCAGATTTAGTGATCTAGGACTCATACACCACCTTTGGTGTATGGGTCCCACCTAAGTTTTGGGATATGAACCTGAATTTGGCATAGAACTTAACATTCTTGAAATTTGTGTCCCAAGCTAGGCCAACTGGGACTCATATTCCCTAATTGGAATATGAGTACCACTTAGCTTGGACCTATTTTAAATTCAAATTCTTGGTTGGATTTTATTCTCCTAGATCTGATGTCAGCTTGTAGTGTTGTAATTTTGGGAAATCTGGCATAAACAAGTGTAAATACAAGGTTATTTCACATATTTTCTCCTAGCAAGTTTACAAGTCATCTAGAAATTCAAGCATTCATGCATTATAGAAAAATTGTGATCAAGAGCATTCAAGAGTTGATTATCAAGTGTTTTGGGGCTACTTTCAAGATTCAAGCATCATGTCAAAGTCATCATGTATCGTGTTTTTTTCTTAGCTAAATTTTGTAACATTTGTAGGTTCTTATGATTCAAGCCAGGGAAAACTTTAGTGGTGAATCTTCGCCAATTGGTGAATTCTAGAAATTGTCCAAGTAAAAACTAGTGAATTATTCACACCCAATAGAGTGTCCAAATCGCCCATATTTTACGAACTATTGGTCCAATGCATGTCAATTCGCTAATGATTTTTTTATGAGGAATATTTAAGCAACAAATTCACCATAACAAACTGTGCATTTCAAATAGACTGACTAATATTTTCGCCTGGAATCCCAAAAGTATGTAATAAAACACCTACATATTCGCCAATACTAATAAAACAACATTGTATCAAGACCCATTTCGCCAATTAAAATTTACAAATAGTTGCTTATGAAGAACCATTTCGCCAATTAAAATTTATAAATAGTTCCTTATGGGGACCTATTTTGCCAATAACATTAAAAAATAATTACATTTCGAGACACATTTCGCCTTGAAAATTACAACATATCGTTGTATAAGCAAGCGAGATTCGCCAAATATGGATTGATATAAATACAATTGAAACTCTCATTTATTCTTACACATTTTGTCCAATTCTAAGGTTCTATGTCTTGATTCAGAAGTCAACGAAAGCTGAAAACATAGACTTAAAGGTGAGTGATCATTTCTTCATAGTGTTATTAGTTATAATAATAATATTTCTTTATCTCTTTTCCATTCTTACTTTAGCCTTAAAGATGATATTGAGTAGGGAATGGGATCTATATTCTATGTCTTTCTTAAACAAGATGACATTTTTTTTCCATCTTTTATTCGAAGTGAGAGATTAATATGTCGAGCAACGAGGGTATGAATCCTAATCCTTAGGGTAATGAAGAGACTGGGAGGACATCAAAATTCCCAAAATTTAGAGGTACCATGCAGTCTTACTTTGGAATTGGCAAAGCTTCTGATCCATCAGATCAAGATGGAACATCATCAACTCTTCCACCAAATATTAATGAAGAAAGCATTCATAATACCTCACCACCACCGGAAGTTCAAGGTGAGATTTTCATTGAGTTAAATCCAAATGTATCAAATGAGGATGGAAATACCGTAGAAGATGTTCCAAGGGATACTCTGGTTATCCAAAATTAGATAATTGACTTGGATGAGGATGATGTTGGTAGAAAGAAAAGAAAAAGAAAAAGAAAATAAAAAATGGGGCGCGAGTGGGAAATGGCAAGGAATTTCAACTTGGTTGGTTGTCAAAGTACCCATTCATTGTACCAATGGGGAAATCAAACAATATTGAAAGTGAAACATTGGCCAAATGTATGATTTGTAGTTGGAAATATGGAAGAGACAAGACAATGCAGCTAAAGCTTGACACTATAGAAAAGCATATCGGTAAAGTTTATGAAAAACATATCATAGACAGAAAGGAACAATCACTCGCACGATGGAAATCAAAGGAAGAATTTCTTCATGTTAGGTATGCCTTGGAATATGAAGAGCATGACCTAAGAATTTAGAAGCTTGTTGCATGTAAAGGTACACTTGAAGCTCAATTTGGAAAAGCAATGGAAGTAGAAAATCTGTCAAAAACTGTTCAGATGAGTGTTATTTTTTATATTTTTTCCAGAGGGTGTCCTATGAAAAACTACACAGGATATTCTAGTTTATTATCTTATTTTTGTGTTCCTCACTATCTTTTATCACATTGTTCAGTAAACACTGGATGGGAATGGGAAAATTGTCTTGTTGCAATGGAAAAGGAAGATTTAAAGGAGAAAGTAAAAGAGTCAAATTTTATTGCATTATCTTTAGATGAAGTTACTGCGGTATACAATACTTCTTTGGTTTGTATGCATTTGTATACTATAGAATGACATGTTTGCCAAGCTCATCTTCTTTGTGTTCATAAAATGAAGAACAGTTCAACATCACAAAATCTATTTGAACTAGTTAAGAAATCTTTGAATGAAATTGTAGGTATGGATGAGTTGACAATTGCCAAAAGGTTGGTGTGTGTAGGATTTGATGGAGCTACAGTGATACAAGGTGAAAGGAGCAGTGTTTGAACAAAGTTACAAACTACTTGCACCATATATGATTGGCATTCACTGCATGGACCACATAATGAATTTAGCATTCAAAATTGTAAGCAAATTTCCTACAGTATCAAAATTTGAAAATCTAGTCCACGAGATCCATGCATACTTCTGGCGAAGTCCCAAAAATTTCACAGAATTTCAAAATTTTGCTGAGGGAATAACACCAAGAAACAAGCTTCTCAAGGATGTCGATACCAAATGGATCTCCCTACATGGACTAGCACAATGAGTTCTTTTAAAATATCAATCCTTGATTGGAGTGATGTACGAGCATCGCAACACAATAGACAAAGCTCCTGACCTATTGCATAGGTTAAGTGATATAGAGACACTCTTGACTTTATCTAGTCTTCTCCCCATGCTGGATGTCATGAAAAATCATGTGAAGAAAGCCCAAGAAAGAACTATGTATATTTATGAATATGCCAATCTACGTAAACATACATGCTTGGCCCTCGATCATCTATATCTAGATCTAACACAAGAAGGCCCAAATTATTTCATGTGGCAGAAAATTACTAATTTGAATAACCCTGATAATTATTTATACTTTAATGCAAGTGGGCACTTATGTATCTATGTACATGGATATATGAGATACCAATGTACCATTGTAAGATAGTCAGGCACTCTAGCAGAGAAGTAGGTTTTAACAAGGAATATTTTAATGGTATTGTTAAATATGTTAGTGATAATTTGAAGGAAATTACAAAATCTCTTTCCTCATATATTCGTGAAAGATTCCCTCGACATGAGATACTTGAAGCCATGGGTATTGTGTGTCCTCAATTGTGGGTAAACTGAGATAACCCAAAATATTTTCATGATAAAGTAAAAATCTTGATCAAACAATTTTTGAAAAGTGTAACATACAATGAGTAGAAAATAGGAATTTAAAATGAAGCTAAACTTAGAAAATAATGTAGGAATTTTGTAATAGCTATGAAGGACCAGTATAAATCCATGGGCATGGAGAAGGCCTTTGAACCAAGATCAATAAAAAAGGTTTGGACAAGCTTAGGTTAGAGTGAAATATTATGTGATTCGATATCAAAATATTTCAAACTTGTTGATTTATGTCAAATAATGATATTGGGGTTGGTGGAGGATAAGAGAGTTTTCAGTACATTGGCATTTTTGAAATCAAAGTTAGGAAACAAACTAGACAAGAATTTGGAAAATTGCTTGAGGATGAAAGGAACTACGTATAATGTCAAAAAATTTCCTTTTGAAAGGGCACTAGCAATCTAGAGGTCCACATGTGAAAGAAGAGGGACTAGGTTTGCAACACTCCAATTCCAAATGCTGGTACTGGTGGCACTGGCAATGGTAGTGGGAATGGGATAGATGAAATTGACACAAATCACACAATGAATGTTAAATTTGAGACACAGGTTGAAGAAAATGAAGAGTAGACTCAGAATCAAATTCAAGATGACTCTTTTAATTTATCTCAATATGAATGTCAGTTTGAGGACCCTAACTCTGTTTAGGAAATGGAAGAGAATTAGCAGATTTTAGGTATTTATACTACACTTCATGAATCAGTTTCCATTGTTCCAAACTATAGTTGATGAGATTTTATATTGTATTCAATGAAATTGTGAATCATTGTACTTCATGATATCTTATTTTATATTGTACTTCATGAAACATATTCCAAACTATAGTTGATGATATTTATATTGTATTCCATGAAATTGTGATATTTTATATTGTATATTTTATTCCATGGTATTGAATTTGATATGTGATCATCATTTTTAAAGAACAAAACTTATCCCACTACTTATACAAATTTATATTGCATGTTTCCATTCACATAATCTTTGATAAATAACTGAAAGGAATATTAATCCATTCCTTGAACAGAAGCTAACAGTTCAACATCCATAACCTATAAGCTAATAGAAGCTAATAGTTCAACATAAATAACTTATAAAGGAATCCACACAACTTAAAAAATAAAAGCTTAAACTACCAAATCATCTAAATTATACTGAGAAATCCTTATGCATCCATCACCATAAAATATTTATTCACAAATAAACATTCCACAGCAATGAAACTAACCAAAAATCTATCATTCCAATAATAGATAATCCACTGGAAAACTACTCAGAAAAAGCACCATAAATCCACACACCATAACTCAAAGATTATGCATGCATGAACTTCACCATTGTCTTTCTATATTGAAATAACAAAAAAAGCAGTGAAAATAGAAGAGTTTTTTTTGTCTTGATAACAGTTTCTTGAAGACAATTGTTTTAGAAATTAAAATAAAAAATCTTACAAGTATCAAGAGAGCCAAATTAAAGAAAATAACATAAAAACTAAAAAATAAATAGTGGTCCCAACACCAAATCCTTCACTTTCAATTATTTCCACCTCCTGCTCCTTCAGTAACGCCTCCTGTTCCTTTACTCTTTGTCTATATTCCTGGTACATGGTGACAATTGTGGTGATTTGCAGCCTTGTCCTCCATCTTGAAAGTGGACGGTCTGACTCAGCTAGCATTTCATAGATGTTGTCACACGTTCTGACTTAAATGCACTCATATAGGTCTGTAACTTACTCAATTTTTTGGAGTTTGCAATGGTTGTCTCAGGATCAACTACTTCTCTATGATACACCTCTTTAAATTCCATTGTTATGTCTACAAGATCCAGTACATTTTCATCAAACCCATCTGTGAGGTCCACTTCAAGAGCATTGTAGTTATCCTTGATCTACACTAATATGTCAAAGTATTTTTCTAACACTTTATTCATTTCCTTGATATAATCTTCATATATTGTCAATTTCCACTCCAATGAATCATACCAACTAGGATCAATTTCTTTAGGGTCACCCACCAATTTTTCTCTTATTAACAAAGTGTGCTCCATGGAAACTAATTCTTGAATTTCCTTTGAAAGAAAAAATGTGCTACTATGTTCTCTCTTGGTCTGCTTGATCTCAGCTACCAATACCTTTCTTTTATTAGACACATTAACAAAGAATTGCCTAAATTTAGTAATGCAAAAAATGACATTCTGATAAAGCCATTCTATCCATTCGCTGGAAGCTTTAGCATAACCTAATTTTTCCTGACTTGTTTCATAGTGTCAAAATCAATACCTTGAACATTTGAGTGTGAGGCTTCCTCAGTGGTCAGAGTCACAATTGATGAAATAAAATTTCTTAAAGAAAGATTATGAGATTGCAACTGAAGGTTCTCCTTTTCTAGTTCTTTTTCTCTTTTGATCAATGCATTAACAGAGTAATTGGCATGATATACATCACCTTCTAAATTAGATGGACCCATATCAACATGAGTAACCTTATAGTCGACTTTCATTATCTCATTTTCATTTAGGTCCTTTTCTAGATCAGCAATCTCCAACAGTTGATGCCCAGTAGTGGAATTGGTGACAATTCGTGACATCCTCTTAGCCTTTGGGGGCTTTTGGTGACCCTAAAGAAGCATGGCAACTGTATCTACTTCAATTTTCATTGTGAGAATATTCTTTCTTTTCTTCTTGACTGCTTTCTTTAACCATGTTGGGGAAGATGCCACTAATCTAGTGTCTCTACTTTCAACACTTACATTTTCTTTTTTTTTAGTTGATTGTTCATAGAAACAGAAGCATCTCATAGTGGAGAAGGGGGAACTTCAAAGAATGTGGGAAAATAATTATCATCAATTATTTGTTGAAAAATTCCCTCAGATTCTGTAGGCACTAGCTTTTCTTGACTAGCCTTTTTCTTAGGTACCAAGGGTACACTATCCTATTCACAAATTGATTTTAGCTTGGCCCCAATGTCTTCTAGGCTTCTTACCATCTCCTCCTGACTGTGAGCTAGTGTCAGATGACCTAATTGACTATTTTCCAGGTGATATATTTATGCTAGAGGCATGTACAATCCCTTTCTCTTTTGTCTGTGAAACTCTTTGCTCATGGGGAGAACCTACACTTTGACACCATTTTCTGTTCAACCAGTCTAAAGTTCTTCTCAAAACAGGGGCAGAAAGGACTATTAAGTATGAAGTTCTTCATCCTTTGACCAATTAATTATATACAAGGGCTTACTAGTAGGGGCCTGATATTCGGGACCAATGTGTTGGAGTACAATACCACTGAGAGGGGGGGTGAATCAGTGGTATACTAATTCCAGATGACTCGATATAATCTTTCAAAACTTTGAAACATAACTATCATGAGAACAGGCATGCTCAGAATCAAGAACTTTGGTAATCATTATTAACTCAAGACATCAAATCAAACCTTTAACAAGACTAACATGAATATCAAGGCAACTTCTATTGACATGAGATAGAGCATCATATATGAACATCATGATGCTATGTGGTATATAGACCTGAGGGCTAGTGAAAGAAACTTTAACACAACCTACAATATAATCCATAACTAAATGCATGTTAACCTAGACTAGGGTTACTGTATTTTTAAACTACCTGTAGCAATTTCTATTTAGAATGAAAACTGTCATTATAGAGAGTTTGAATGCTTGTGAAAACTTTAATTTTCTTTAACAACATTTAGATCAAATAAATCACAAATCTCTGAATTAACAAAGACACTATATAAATTATCAAAATCAAATAAAAATGAGTATTAATTGAAAGCATTCGAACGCAAGATTACCATCACTGAGATATGTCCTTGAAACCATTTCTACTATTCGCTAGTAACTTCCTGAAGGTCACATCTTTGTAGATCCTTAATCATTTCACATTGTTTCCAATCTTATCATCGTTCCTCAAACCGAAAGTCTGCAACCTTATTTACCGATGTCAAACTTTGCAATATATCTGATGTTTCCTTTGTTTCCTACATTATACATCCTTACCTAACTGTTATGTCATACCCTAGCTTGAGAGAGCTCTTTCAAGTAAAATAAATCAACAAAATGAATTGATAAAATGCCTTCAAAACAAGCTTTGGGTTTTACATATACTTTTATGTCATATGTCACTTAACATTATAAACCCAATGAATTTATTTCTCTTTCTATTTCCAATGCCTTTGGAAAATATTGATGCCCAAGGGTCTTAAACACTTTTCTTCATGTTTATTATTGCAAAAATTATTAGACCACAATAGTGTACCACCTCTGAATCATGTCATAGTATGTATTGTGAATACCATGAATACAATTGTATACCAAATTGATTTCACCTTATATATCAAGATCAAGACGCCATTGGATAAGTAACTATTCTTGTGTAACTTATGTTATTGATAGCTCATCAATCTTGTATGAATAAATCATTGATAGCTCATAAATGAACAATTGATAAAACATCAATTTCTCATTAATAACAAGATATAGAAGATACCAATACCTTAAGAATTGTGTACCTGCAATACCAATGCCAATATCAAGGCAAGATGTATCATTTCCAATCAAAACCTGTACATATTTTATTAACAATGAACCACACCATCAACCTTTTTGACATCAATGACAAAACCTTGTGCCAAAGTTCAACACAATGATCACTGACTCTTCTTGTGCATCTTCTGGAATATTGAAAGAAATACCAAAAGCTTGTATTTTCCTTAGGGTCAATCTCATGAAATTTATTTTATACACCTCGCCTTCATTTGTACAGTCTTCCCAAAAATCTTCAATATCAGGGTGATGTTCATGGCTTCCATCTCCATACAAATTTTGCTTAACATAACCCTTGCTATCAAAATTAGTTCTCATGGTCAAACACTAAAAATTTGACTCCATTCAGGGCTTTCTGCACACCCTAGCAATATTATTACTTTTGCAAGAAAATGAAGGCATGGACAATGGAAAAGCATACCCCTTCTTTCCCATGTTTGAATATTTAACATTTACAATGGCCATCTACCAGAAATCTTCAAGAAAAACTAGGAAATCACTTGGGTAATAGGGCAATTTCAATGGAGCCTTCTCAAAACCTCCAATTCTAAGATAAGTAAATCTATTGAACTGAATGTAGAAACTTCCAAACCTCAACACCAAAGCAGCTGCTTTAGGTGAAACCCAAATCTCAAGTTTTCTATCAATTTTTCTCACAATTTCTATTAAAATGTGTCATTGACGTGGTAGAAATTCCTCATTCCAACCTCCTTAGTGAGCTATGGAAATTTTCTATACACCTGGGCATGTCCAATGTTAGAGACATTTGTAGTTCCAACCCTGCCCAGACAGCCTCTTGACTGGCTAGAATGTAAACCAAGTATGCACACATGTGGAAGGAAACAGTTTGTCAGAAATTTATCAATTACTCATGTTTAATTGACAACTAATAATCTCAGCCCAGTCAATGAATTTATTTTCACTACAAATCAGCAAAATAAAATGGCATATCCAAAATTCAAAAGAGTCTAAATATGCATTACCAACCACACGATGTAGCAAGGTGATAGCATCTAAAATTTCATCCTTAAAATGAACCCTTTTAAGCTTTGAGGGCAACTAAGACTTACCCTTTTCTCGGACTTCAACCAATTCCTCACAATGGAAGTTTTGCACCATTCCTCATTCATTCTAAAAAACTCGTCACCAATAGCTATAGACATTTCCTCTCCATTTTCCCTCTCTAGAATGCTTAATGCATGGGAAATCACTTTAGGATTAATTCTTGCAATGACTGACCCATCCATAGCTCTAATTTCCCGAGTCTCCAGAATGTAGCCCCTTGCGCACACAATCACCAAGTTGACGCTTTGTACAGCCTCAGGAAAACCTCCCGCATGCAACAAACCACTCTATAGAACTTTATCTTCCAGTTTTGTTTTCTCCCTTTGCTCCAAGTGCACCAAAAACTCCTCCAAATTGGCATGCCCAATTTCAGTACATCCCTCACGCCAGCCCAGTGATTTTGAATTCCACTCTGCATGAGTGCAAATTTGAGAGAGATAGAATGTTTGCACTTGAGAAGTACTACAATTGGAAAAGAATGAGAATGCATGCTAAATGACTGAGTAAAACTTTGCCACCCACTTGTGTCATTATTTTGATAGGACGTGCATTAAATGCGACATTCAATTTCATTCATCGAAAAGATAGCCTTTAAACCTGCATGCATTTTGAAATTCCTAAAAAAGACAACTCAAGGTTAGTTCGTCCATAGCATTCAATGAGATGATGGTGCCTTTGAAAGCCAAGATAAGTCCATAATGTCACGTGGTTGCTGAAACTTGGAACCTTAGAACCAAAGTCTGAAGTTTTGAAGTTTTCAAAACCTCTGACTCACCAACTACAAAGATGACCAATGAAGAGTTGCAACTCCACAAAGTGAACCAAGTCGGGGAATTAGGGAGTTATGAAAATTTAGAACTCCATGACAAGCTTATAAAACTCTGAGGACTAGTGACTAAGGTTAGGAAAAGCACCAAAACCACGACTTTGAGTGATAGTAACCACATCAATGAAACTAACCAAAAATCTATCATTCCAATTACAATAATAGATAATCCACTGCAAACAACTCAGTAAAAGAAGAATAAATACACACACCATAACTCAAATATTTTGTATGCATGAACTTCACCATTGTTTAACTCTTTCTATATTTAAATAACTCTCTCATCCTTCACCGATTACAAAGATGACCAATAACGACTTGCAACTCAACAAAGTGAACCAATTCAGGGAATCAGGAAGTTATGAAAATTTAGAACTCCACGACAAGGTTATAAAACTCTAAGGACTAGTGACTAAGGTTAGGAAAAGCACCAAAACTGTGACTTTGAGTGATAGTAACCACATCAATAAAACTAACCAAAATCTATCATTCCAATTACAATAATAGATAATCCACTGCAAACTACTCAGCAAAAGCAGAATAAATCCACACACCATAACTCAAAGATTACGTATGCATGAACTTCACCATTTTCTAAGTCTTTCTATATTGAAATAACTCTCTCATCCTCCACTGACTACAAAGATGACCAACAAAGACTTGCAACTCAACAAAGTGAACCAAATTAGGGAATTGGGAAGTTATGAAAATTTAGAACTCCGCAACAAGGTTATAAAACTCAGAGGACTAGTGACTAAGCTTGTTTTTCTCCCTTATTTTGAGTCTATCGTCTCTCCAACTATAACATTTTACATGAATTATTAATGAAATTTGATCAATGATCTTTCATTAATCTTCTTTATCATTATGCATTGATGTATGTTTTAATTATGGCTTTGGTTTAATGAGCCAGTTAAAGTACCTTGATTAAAGCATGAATTCATATAAATGTATAGTGGATCTGATAAGTAGTCATGGAGATTGAGCATTGATGTGTGAATTGTAATGCAATTTCACTAAGATTATGGATTCCTAGAATTAAAATCACCTTATAGTTCATATTTTAATTTTGTTAAAAGTAAAACTTGAACATGTACTCATCGATTCATCCTCAACTCAGTACTTAATAACATATTAAGCAGCTATTATGATGGCATACCTTGTAATGAACATCAACAATTGATTTTAAAGGAGTGTATCTAGTAGTTGAGCCATTACCAAACTTTTTCTTCTAGTATTACAAATAAATAATACGGATAATTGGAACATCAACACGTACTGAGTTTAGTTTGAGGCTTTTTATTGATTCATACATGAAGGTACATAGGACATTGGAAATGAGAATCTGCTCAAGACAACTGCACTTACCAGGAGTTGGAGTTGGAGACTGGAAACTCCTTATTATCAAAATCAAATCAACTGCATCACCTTTCCTATAGCAGCTGCTTTATTCCGAGGTGGGTGGAATTATCGACATTCTAACTGATGTTATTTGACTTGAAGATTTGTCAACAATTCATGATTCAAATTGGAACCTATCTTGGATTCTTCAGTCAATTTTTCATTCAAGGTTAGCAATGGTTTGATGGAATCCAAATAGTTCACCACATCTGGGTTCTAAGGAAACTGGTCCAAATCAATCTTCCTTGCATCCTCCATTTTCTTTCTAAAATAATTCTTTCCCATGAATCGCTCATTTGTGTCAAAAGCCTCTGGGAAACCAAGCTCTATGAAGTTCCTTACCTTTTCATCCACCTTCTTCATCTTGTCTATAGCCAAATGCTAATATTCCTTTGTTTCATGCATTCTCAAACACTTTTCAATGATAGATGACAACGTCATTGACGTAGCAAGACGATTAGTAATCCCTTATGATTTCAAAATATTTTCATTGGCTTTGTAGACTGTTTGTTGAATTTGCTTTGTAGATTTCTCTAATGCCAACACATTTTTGTTGTCCACTAAATATTTGTTGAGCTACTTATGATGTTCTCTGATAGCATCAATCAATTGAAACATGTTACACAAATGATCAATCATCTACATTATTTCATCCCATATATTTTGTTTCATATGCCTCATTGTTTCTCTACAAAATGTAGACAACTTATTTTGACAAAACTTAATTTCATTTTTTGCTTCCATCAGCTCTTCCTCCAATCTTTCATTTCTTTTTCTCTCCAATTTTTGTTCCCAGTGTGCATTTCCATTCGCAATGCTTAGTCTTAATTTTTCTAAAGTGGATTTTTCCTCATCATATTTCTTGTTGCTCTCATCTAGCCTTTGCTTCAGTTCATTCACTTCAGTCTCATTCTGCTTATTCTATTTGCTTGTTGATGCAAAGGTGGATTTTTTATTCTTTTTTCTAATTCATTGCTCTTGTTATTTGTTGCTTTCCTCTTTACTTTCTCATTTGCTAGGTCTTCCTGTAACTTTTCAATTTGATTTTGCAACCTTTTTTTCTCTCTATCTTGCTTTAGCAATGATGTGTACACCAATTCATTGTTCTTCTTTGATACGTTATTTTTTCAGTATTTATGAGTCCAAAAAAATTCAATTGAATATTGTTCACCTGGAATTCAGATCGAGCCATCTGGTTTGTTGGTTTATTTTGAACTGTGGGAACAACAATTGTGTACTCCATGATTTCTTTATTTGTGTCAAATGTGGGTAATACCATGGTTGTTGCAGGCTCTGAAGTTACAACAGATGCACTCTCCATCAGTTGCTTCTTTTCTTTTTTATTCAAGTTTGATTTCTTTTTAAACTCTTCAATGTAATCAAAACCTAGGGACGCGGGAACAATGGAATGCTTGAATGGTGAAGGAATAGGATTACTTGCAGTTGCTAATGATGTCACAGGCAGACTAACTAGAAATGGGGGAGTTCCTAGAAATAACTCCCTTGTGGTGGATCCACTGGTAGTGTGACTTGGACCTATCAAAATCCTTTGCCTCTTTTGTATGCCTTGATCACCTGGTGTTTCTATTGTATATTGTATTGTTTTCCTCTTGTGTGTAATTTGTTGTTGTAGCACATGTTGACCACTACTAATACTACTACCCATACCATCGCCATCAGAGGCAGTGCCAGTTGCACTAAGCTCTCCACCATGGGCATGTCCTAGTTGTGATTGTATTTGACCATGAGGATGAGGATTTGAAGCTTTTACAAATTGACTTGTATGCCCTTGGTCTACTTTTTCACCTCCAAGCCCATTGCAGATTTATCAACTAGTTTTCTATGCTCTACATCTGTTACCATCCAAGGTCCTTGTCTTTGGAACCCCAAAGGACCACCTTCATAACCCATTTTTTTAGCTATGATTGCTACTATCTAGTATATGCTTCTTTTGTGGCCTCACTTAAACCAAGTTTGAAATTGGCATGGCTTTGTTCTTCGCTATCATCATTAGATTCATCATCACTTTCTTTATATTCTTGTTCATCTAGATGCTCTATATTCCAAAATTTTCTAAACTCGTGATCTTCTTCATTATCTCCATACTCTACAAGAGCTCTTGGATCACCTAGCTCATTCCTCATAGACCAAAAGGCAATATTTTTTTATTGTGACCGATTGCTACTATCTAGTATATGCTTCTTTTGTGGCCTCACTTAAACCAAGTTTGAAATTGGCATGGATTTTTTCTTCCCTATCATCATTAGATTCATCATCATTTTCTTTATATTCTTGTTCATCTAGATGCTCTATATTCCAAAATTTTCTAAACTCGTGATCTTCTTCATTATCTCCATACTCTACAAGAGCTCTTGGATCACCTAGCTCCTTCCTCATAGACCAAAAGGCAATAATTTTTTATTGTGACCGATTTTTATCTATAACTTCCTTCTGTAGATAATCTTGTATTTTTACTCTACTAGATGGTTTATGAATTTTTTCATAAAAATTGTTGCACCTCCTAATTTTCTTTCAATGCAATACCATAATTTCTGCAAACAATTGTTCAAAAGAAATACCATTCTTAGTAGCACTTTTCTCCATTGCTATTTTGACCTCATCCCAAGAATCCTTGTTTCTCAAGTTTTCAAGCAAGGGTTTACTTTGATGTTGAATTCTACTTGTAGCATTTTTATTGAGCACAATCATTGATTTAATGGTGTCACATGGATCATACTGCCAGTGACAAATAGCATCAAAATAAAAAAAAATCAAAATATTATGTTCCACACTAAATGCTTTTCTCTCAAATGTGAACCCTCCACATGAAAAAGATAAAGAAGGAAATAAGGTCTTCTTTTGTTGACCGACAAAGTGTAGCTCATCAGTACTTTGCATATGCCTTACATATTCCAATGCAAAACCATTTTTGTCACATGTATTGGAAGTTTGTATGGCTATACTTTTGATCCATAAAATATTAGCACGGTATATTCTATATTAAGTACCAATCAGCCAATTGTATTTCTTTTCCTAGTTGAATGTAGTTTCTACATGACATAGGCAATCTAGGAATTGGAGTATTTGTAATTGCTTGATGCAATGAAGCCAAAAAGTAGTCTACAAAATGACTATAGTTGCTTCAAGAATCATTCATCCTTATCTCAGTGGTCCATTCATAATTGAGCTTCATTTTCTTTCTTTCCTCACATTACATAGGGTTGAATCTAAAGTTTGTTGGTCTGAAACATTCCTCTAGATTTGAATACAAAAAGATAGCACAAGTAGGTTGTGAACCTAAATGTATTGGTGGAACCTCCTTAATCATTAAAAATTGTTTATGCATGGATTCTACAATGTGCCCAATAAAAATAATATTTGGATATGTGAACTCCATAATGGATATTAAACACCATTTCAAGGAGGCTTGCACCTACTCTAAATTGCTATCCAATCTGAGGCAAAATGCTAGCATGGAAATAGTATCTTGAACCCATGGTTTAAAAATATCCAAATCATAAGGAGGCTTATGATCACCTTTTAATTTGTTTCTATCCTGAACTATTTTATTTAAGAAATATTTTTTCTCGATTTCATCCACTGCTTCATAATCACTAGCAAGATTTTCTAGGTCAATGTGGACATTTCCAAATTCTTTGGTTGTAAACCCCAACACTTTTCCAAGTTCTTTTGCATTAATAGATAACAATTCTTCTTTGCTATTTTTATTAACAATTGTTCTTTTGTTATCATCATAATTTTGGGCACAGACCATGATAAATTATGGCCAAGGGAAAACCTCATGTAACATCACGCTCCCTAATCCAGTTACCCATGGTGCACTGATACTATTAACTTACATTTTCTTTGCAACCTTATTCTGAGATAAAAATCTAAGTTTTGAGGTATACCTACCATAGGTTTCAGGATCATAAATATCATGGTATTCATCAATTAAACCTGTGGTTTTAAGCAATTTTCAATAATGTATTTTTTATCCAACATTGCTCTAGTGGTAATGGTGGTAGACATGCTTATACAATGTGAAATTGTGAATTCCCTATTAGTCCTCAATTTTTCTTAATTCTTATGTCTCTCAACCCTAAAACCAAACTTCAAAGTTTGACAAAATAAGATTTTAAGAAACGTCAAATGATGAAACATAGTCGCAAGAATTCTTTCACTTACCCATATTTTGACTCTTAAAATGATTAATGCTAACAGTCGTGGAAACTGGGTTACTAGACTGGCTTTGTTGGAAGTGGAACTGTGGAACCTAGAACAAGGTGGTGCACTACAGTGAGCAAACTGGAGACTGAAATCTCCCCGTGTGTTGACCCTCTCACTTAAAAATAAAATCACTTAGCAGTAGAAAGTGCTTTTTTTTTAACATTAAAGTGAATGAAACCAAAACACCTACATGTTGCTTTTGGACTACACAATTAGTACATGGCTAATAGCATTTAAAACAATCCGGGTATGTGCAAGATCATGATGGGTCAAAAAGTGGCAATATGAAGGGTATGTGGCTGATGACTTTTTTTTACCCAAAATTGATGAAATGAAAAGGGTTTTTAAAGGAGATTCTCAGCTTTCCACCAATATAAATTATGCTTTACTTTGAATTTAATAAATAATTATTATTCATTTTCTATTTGAATTATGACTAAAAAGTCCCACGATGATGTATTGATTGAAAAATCTATAGGGCTTTCTTAAATGGTATCACATTTTTGAATCTGAAACATGTGTCACATTCTATGCTTCATATACTATAGGATTAAAAACCAATTTCGCCAGTTTTGACCAAGCATATACCAAACATACAAGTTTTTATATTTTTAAAGGTTGTATTAAAAATTCATAATTAATTATTTATCTGAAAAAATTACAAAAAATATGCATCACATCCGAAATATCATCTACTTCATATATCTAAAATATTATCATTTTCAAAGGTATAGATGCATTAATCTACTTCTTTGTTTTTCCCCAAATTTAAGTACTACTACATTGAAATTTCCAAATTTTCACCAAATAGATTTTTTTTTAAAATAAACTTGTAGTTTGCTAGGAAACTACATTCAATTTTCATAGATTTTGCTTTTTACATATTTTTGAAATAATATAGATAACTTATTCAAATTTTAATGTTTCCTAACTCTAATTTTTTTAAATTTTGCCACCCTAAGGGCCTTGTTTTTTCCATGATGATCCCGCACATACCCAGTTCCATTTACTCCTGCATTGACAAAAAATTCTAAATTGTTGATCTTTGTTAATCTAACGGTTATAGGGTGATTCTAGAGGTTTAAATTTGCAATCCTAGTGCTCTATGCATTTCATTCCAGAATGAAACTACAACCATACATCAAATGTTCATCAAACGGTTGAGTAATTTATGAATTATGATATAAATAATAAACATGTGTTTTAAAGTTGTTTTAAACTTTAATGCTCTAGGATTGACATCAAGGCCAAGGGGCCGGTAACTTAACGTTGCAAAGGACTTAATAAAATGAATAATTATACCAAGAACTTGTGAGTAAGGTCAACGAAAAAATTAGAAATCAATAACATTTCGGCAAACCCTAGCAAGAGTGACAACTTTTAGTGTTTTTAGTATTTTTTGTCAATTTGATGGCAACTATCTTTTTTCATGTGTATTGCTTTATAATTATTTGAGATAGGTTTTAACCCATAGAATCTGAGATGAATTGAATTACAATGTCACATTATTACATGTCTTTTTAGAGATGAGTAGTTGTAGAGCAGGCAAACTCCTATTTTGTATAAATAACATATGTCACTTTACATAGACACAATTTATTCCAAGCTATTGCTCATGACAATGGATTACAAATTGATTCCAATTTCCAAGCTTATGTTGGTGACAAAATAATACAAATGTGACACTAAAAATAAATGCATGATTTCAAAGCTTATGTTGGTGACAACAAAATACAAATGTGGCTCTAAAAAATAAATGCAAGGGACTCACCTGGCCAACAATGTTGGGGAAATGGGAGTTGTGAAGATAGAAAATGTACTTATCCCCTTTGAGAACCAGAATCATGCAGAAGATGAGGGGTAGTAAAATTGCTCCCATCTTCTACCTACAGCCTCCATGCATCTGGACATCACTTATCTCCATCAAAGCTCCTCATCCCAGTTCAAAACCTGTCTGAGAAGTCAGGTCAACCAAATCAACTTCTTTCAAATTCCACCCATTTTGAACTTGAAGGAAATTGGTCTTTTACTTTGTAATTACATAACTGGAGGCAGAAGAATTTAAAGTATCCCCAATATTACCACACCATCTTCTTCTTGAATCCTTATTAACCCTAAAAAATGAAAACCCTTAATACTTATGACACTATCCACTATCACTATGCCTATTTATGGGCCACCAGTTCCACTACCAGCCTAATTTACACAAACCAAAAAACCAACTTAATCGATTCGTGTAACTTAAGCCTTACATGTACAATTAAAATGTTTAATTTGATTAACATCTGGTTGTACATGTAAACTGTACCTCAAGCTGACATGTTGTCAAAATCACTAGATCCTAGTGCCACTCAAACAATATGAAATCATTACAAATCTTGTTTCATTAAAGCTATGAGTTGTCCAATCAATCGCTTCAGATGTTCATATGGAATTAATCGTCGCCTGTAGTACGACTACCACACTTTCTTCAGAAATATTGAGAATTTCAATTAAATGAAATGTAGTATGTTTAGGCATTGAAAAGAGAGAATGAGCGACGAGTGATGAGCCTTGATCTCGCCATGTGTCTGCATCTAACAGTTTTGGTGTTATTCTAGAGGTTTCAATTTGCAAGTCTAGTGCTTCAGAGATTTACTTCCGAAATGCAACTACATTCATCCATCAAAAACTCATTGAACGGTCATGGTTATATTGATTTGCGTTGACATCTGGCTACAAATATGGAATATCCTTCGCACATATTTCCTTCATTACTTTGGTCTGAGGATTCAATTATTTTATAAGGTTGATAATTCAGCCTTGTTTGGCCTTTACATCCTTTTTCTAAAATTTTCCTAATTTTTTAAGCCCTAGTCCTACGTTCTTCCTAGGCAATCCTTCTTTTAAAACAAACTTTATGTGTGTGTATATTTCTGCCACTTAAGTTCTTCTATCGCTCATCGCCAAAATCCTTCAACCCATCGAGTTCATTATTGTGATGAGCGATGATCCTTGATCTCGCCACGTGTATGCATGTAACGGTTCTAGTGTTATTCTAGAGGTTTCAATTCGTAAATCTAGTGCTTCAGAGATTTACTTCCAAAATGCAACTACAGTTGTCCATCGAAAATTCTTCAAACGATCATGGTTATATTGATTTGTGTTACATTTCACCATTGAATTTTTTTCATTAGTTTGAGATTATGTTAATTTGCCAATTCTTTTTCTTATTCATTTGAAAATATGTTTAATTCACCAATGAAAATATTTTTTTGGTTTGAAAAAGAAAATTAATCGCCGATAAATTTTTTCTCTATTTTGACAGTAGGTATAATTCGCCAATGAAAATATTTTATTGGTTTGAAAAATAGGTTTTAATCACCAATGAAAATATTTTATTGGTTTAAAAAACATTGCAATTCGCCAGGATTTTCCATAGACTTCGAGTGATTAGAAAAGATTCGCCAATTGAGAAGTTTTTTTTCCTCAAAAAAAAAAATTTGCCATTAAAATTAATATTTTTATCAGGAAGTATACAACATTTGCCAAGATTTTACACCTTTGCCGAGGGGGGGTTTCTTAAATTTATCCCTGATTTAATCAAGCATTCAAGCCAAGATCCATAACATACAATCAAGATTCAAGATCTATATTCATGCTAGCCATTACATACAAGATTGTAGCCTTTGTTACAAGGGTTTGGTAAGCCGTAACATTGCATATTTGTTCATTCATTATTCCTTCATTCTATTTCATTTCATTTCAAGGTTTGATTACAAAAATAGGGTTTGACAAAGGAAAACCCCTATCCAATAACAAAAAACACTTTTCCCTCTCTTTGATGTGTGATTTTTAGATTTAGGTTAAAGATCCATTGGAGAGAAAAATTGGAGAAAGTTGCAAGATTGTCAAATTTTTCATCTACATTGCAAGATCATGGAAATTCGCCTATAAGCCTTAATTCGGTGTTTTAGACTTGGAGATCAGAAGGGAGAGAAGCTATAGAAGATCATTAGAGGATACCAGAGTTTTAGATCAACACTAATACTAGGACTAAATTACCACTTGTCCCGTATGAGTCCCAGTATACCAGATTTCAAGCATTTTTTGTAGATCCTAGTTTATTAGTTGAAGATTTTGGTTTCAGCCCAAAACCCTAAATTGGGACTAAATCGCCCCTACTAGTGTATGAGTCCTAGTGTGCATTAAAAGTCAAATTTTTGGGAGTGTAGACCTTATTTCAAGCATCTTCTTTTTTCCAGGTACCTCTATGTCCTTTCTCAATTCATTATTTTGATTTTCAGTTTCATATATCTTGAGTTGCATAGTTAAGTTTGCATATAATTTGCATCTTCTTCTTTCCAAGCCCTTGCTTGGTGGTGAACCCTCTTTTTGTCTTTAATCACACCCCTATGACACCCTATTGCAAATATCTTCCCTTAATTGCATCATTAGATTGAGATCTCTAGGGTTTCCTTGAATGAATTAAGAGTGAAATATGACCCCCCTTGTGTTCCATCTCCCAAAACATAGAGAACGCCCCCTATTTCCTTTGTTTCAATATGCAATCAATGATGTCTCCCAAATATGAAATATGTGTTTGAACACAAAAATCTACTAGGGTGAATTAGTAGATACTAAAACTTAGCCCTCAAACTTTTGTTCAAATTATTTCTTTTAGCTCTGAGTACTTTATGTAGAATAATTCATTAATCCCTTAATATGCAGATTAACTAAACACATAGCAAGAAAAATGCACATTCACACAAAACATCAAATAACATCGGATATACATGGAAAACCCAAGATGGGAAAAACCATGATGATAAAGGTTTCTTGATTCTACTACTCAAATCCAACGTCTCAAAGAAATATTTTGTTACATTGTTCAAGGGCACCAACCCTAAGGAAGCACCAACTCCCTGATTTAGGAGTGCAAACTCCAAGGAAGCGCCAACTCCCTACACTAAGCACCAAATCAGTTATTTAATGGCACCAACCAATCATATTTACATTGACAAATACAAGTGATTCACATGAATCCAATTTTTTGTTACAAGTCTGATTTGTAACTGCTCAACTTCTATTCTGCAACTATGTAGACATTTTGTTTGCTACTGATGCTATAATCTCAACACCACATCTTAGAACCACATCCCTCTACTCTGCACTTTCTTCTTCTCTGCACTTAGAATATTTAGTATTATATCTTGTTGCACTACATACTCTCTTCACACTCTGCCTCTGCTACACTATAGACTCTTCTCACTCTCTCATCACTTGCAAACTATACACTTCGATAATATTTTATTGTCTTCTTTCTTCACTGATCTACAATTACTGCCTCAAGATTCTCACACATAATTAGATCATCTTAAATCCACTGTTAGGGTTTCCCACACCCGCTATCTTCTCCAACAAGCTTCTTGTTTATCTTGGGCCTTGCACCACCATCTAGCTCATCTAGAAACATCTATTAGGGTTTACCAAATATCTTACTCATCACACAACCTCTACATCAAGCCACATCCACATTAAATTTGGATATAGAGAATTTTCCAAATAGGCTCTCAGTCAAATCCTAGAATTAGATATGTAATTAATATATTCCATTACTTATTTGATCTTATCCCCATCTATATTGTCTCAAAAATTTGTGCCACCACCTTCAAGATCAAATCTGCAATGAAATGGTCTTTAGAGCAGTTGAATGAATTAAATTTGTTCACTATGTCGGTTACCAAACAAAACCCTATTTACATGGACTTAACTATTTGATATCTTCACATTTGAATCTGTGTCATTGATCCTATTCTTTGTGCCATGATTCTCTAGCTCTTTGTTGATCTTGGAAACTTTAAAACATCACCATCAAATTAAACCACTTTAAACTAGCGTCATCAACCTTCATCTCACAACTATCTCTTTACACCATCAAAGCTACTTTGACATATTGAGCTGAGACATTTTAGGGTCTCACCAATATTTACCTTTCTTTCTAATACCACTAGCAAGAGGCACGGGTACACATCATTGCCATGAAATTCACAAGAAGGATGTGAATTGATCTACTGATTAGTCATCCTTCGCCATTTTTTGTCACACATCACCATACTCCAAGGTCACCACCCTATCAGGTCCCACTAAGGTCTTCGCCATGACTCCATTGTGTCGAGGGGACACCAAAGCAACTCTCTTTGATATGGCATTTTCTCTTCTATGAAGTTCTATTGAAATGTCGAAGAGACGATGAAGCAACTTACACTAATATGAGAAGGTCTCACCAATATACCTTGCATCTTTGATTAGGTGGTCTCTACTACCTACGTGTCATCCCTATCATCATTGTATAGAAAACATCAGTAGTGTGACTTGATATATCGACCAAACACTCATTGCCACATGTACTACTGATTTCATCCTTCACCATTGTTTTTTCCCACCTTATCGGCATGTTGAAGAGACTAAGCATTTCATCTCATCGATATCCATCTATCTTCCTGATGAACCTTAGTGACATCAATCTCCACTAATTCCTATTTCCATCGTTATGTCAAAGAAACTCTAAACCTACTCCATGTGATATGTATCTATCTCCCTGATGAGGTGCCATCGGGATGTCGAAGGGACTAGTCATCCAGTCTCACTGATATTTATCTCTTTCCCCAATACATCTTGCAACATTTGATCACCATAGAATCAATGCCACCTATTCACACATCATCACCTTCCTTTTTTGCCTCTTCCTTTGTTAGGTCCCACTAGACTCACTATGAGCACCGTTTGATCTCTAAGGCTTGATCTTCACCCTTGATCAAGCTCTCATCACCATGTCGAAGGGACTTAACACATTGTCTCTTCGACAAGCCAATGTCACTTTGATGTGTCATTGTCTCTCTCTCTTTATCACTTCATTGAAGGGACTCTAAAGTGACTCCTCCCAACATGTTGAAATTTATTTGATATAAACACATAGACAAATATTTCATTTGCAACTTAGCAAATATTAGAGTAGCTAAATATTTTTTAGGCTGGTAATAGCTAGGTGAAGGGGCCGGTTCCCCACATGATATAATATGCTTAAGTTATGACTTAAGTGACCTATAACCTCTAACAAGCAGTCAATATCAAAATAGAAAATTTGTTAAGGCCCCATGACTGCAACAACCTTAGGGTTTATTTACAAACCCTAGTTTTGATCAAGAGAAAAAATAAATCCATTCTGAGCATCAACACACCATCTAAATCTACAAATTATATATTTGGAATGCACTCAAAAAACCCACATCAAATCTATTGCTTGTTTTCACCTCTATCTTTTGGAAGAACCCTTTACAACAATATGTCAACAATTTCCTTTATAGGATCAGTTTCATCTTCTCCTCTAACCCCACTTTTGACATCAATGACAACTATATGCCAACAATCTCCCCCTTTTTCACTAATGGAAAAATTAAATGCTCAATGATCATTCAGTTTCTTCCCAATGACCCAGACAAAGAGTCTTCGCTGGAACAACTTCCTTGATGTCATGCAAGAAATGGACTTTACTGCAAGGTCGAGATCTGCTGCGCTTGACTCGCTCATGCGACAGAGGAGAAAGAAGGCATGCGTGGAAAACAACACGGTACATTTATTAATCACCTATTAAATCTATCCCATTATTCAAAAACCATATGCATTATATCAGTCATTTGGGAAGTCAAAATAGGGTAATTAATAAGACACATGGATATGTTAGGCTGCAGGAATGTAGGAATGTATTGCTACAGGATACCACCCATTTTAGATAAAAAGTCTTTAATAAAAGAGTTAAAACATCCTTTAGTAATAAAAGTAGAGATATTACTAATACATCATGATACTCAAATTATGAGCATATCCTGAGCTCATCACTCAACTTGTAGCCAATGGTCTGATACCAATGGTGGATAACATCTGAGCTCATTGATCCTCTGATCACCCTTATGAGAATTTGCCTACTTTTCTCCCATGCTTACTTGCTTGAGAATTTGTACAACTTTCTCCCTCTTTGAAATCAATGGAAAAGGGTTACATTCATAAAAATCTTGTCTTAGGCCACGATACTACTGTAGCCTCCACATCTCCTTAGAAATGGAAAAAGGGACTTTTTCTCCTTTGACTGATACCAACTGATACCAATTTATGCTCTCATAACAATTGTTGCTCTCAACCTTTGACCATAATCGAAAATCCATATGATCCAACTACTCTATACCAATTAACACTTTCTAATGCTAGTTGAAGTGCCATTACATGCTTTGAACCAATCAGGTTTGATACTAATTTGTAGATGTTTTCACTTTATACTCTATACCAATTGATATTCTAGACTACACTGTATCAAGTATAACATTGATTTTATACCAATAATAGCCCCCCCTTAGACCTTGCTTCATTCTCTCTTCATGTATACCTGAGCATTTGCTTCACTTTAGGCCTGCATCAACTAAATTACTTTGTACCAATTCACAATCGTCTAACACCAATTGTAACCACTCTACCAATGATAAAAAAAGTAATTTGTGAGTGTATTTGCATAACAACTCCCCCTTAGACATATCACCTCTCCTTGTAGACAAGGAGCATTTCTCTTAACAAAGCACTTACACAGCTTCTTCCATATAGCTGCAAATATTATTCCCCTTTGACAAGCATTTCAAAGAGAAAGAAATGTAACTATTGATCTATAACTATCAAGTTGTTAGAAAATTTTAAAACTTATTTTACCTAACTTGATCTTCTTTTCATTTCCAAGGATGAATAAGGTACCAATTAAGCTCCCCTAGACTCATGACCTATCATTAAGACTTAGTGATGTAAGGTAGAATCAACCACATTTGGTGCTTCTTGTTGAACTTTCACTCTCCATACCTTCTTGTGCTTCTTTTGTCTTATCAACCTTCTTATCAGAAGCATGTGAACCATTGTTCACTTTGGGGGACCTATTTCTCTTCCTTTCATAATGTTCTATTTATCTTGCATAGTTTAATCTACAATTCTTTACTATGTGACCAAAATTATTACAGTTTGGCACATTACATTCATGTCTACAATAGGAGAAAATTAATTCCTATACATATATTTTGTGCTCCTTTTGGGTGTATCCCTACACATTCTAGCTCTATGACCAAAATGATTATAGGTATAGCAATAACCATAAAAACATGGGGAGTACCTGGTCATATATTTTCTTTGTATAGGATGAGGTGGCCTTCTTTGCTTTTGCTTCTTCACATATCACATCCTTTTGAAATGGTTTGCATCAACTCCCTTTAAATGTTGATTTTTCCTCAAATCTTTGAGGACTAAATTCTTCATCTTCTTATCTGATGCGGGCTTCTTCTTCTAATAATCAAGAACTAAATGTTTATTGTTCTTCTTGTTTGTAGCAAGTCTATTTTCTTTTTTAACTCTCTTCTTATCAGTAGTGGGCTTCTTTTTCTCTTTTGTTTTCTTCACCTTAGCAATGCCTTCTTTTGATCTTCCATCTCTAGAGGCATTTTCCTTGGAACAACTCATGCAAGTTTTCTCTTCCTTGGTACAACATATTTCTTCTACTTTGAATCTGTCATATAATTTTGCAGAAGCACTGGTAGAAGGACTATTTCCTTTCTCAAACCCAAGGCTAGAATTTTCTTTAGGTTTTGATGGATTTTGTGAACTAACTAGTTCATCAAGTATTTTTGAGCCACCTTTCAACTTTAGGCCTTTATGAATCTGCTCCTTAGAATCTCCTAACTCCTTTCTCAAAGAAACTATTTATGCTTACAACTTCATCCACTCATCTGATTTAGACTGTAGTTCAGTCCTAACTGCATCATCTACTCTTTTAGCTTCTTCCACTTGTTTCTTCAGACTATCATTCGATCAAATTCTTCAAGGTTTTTAGTTAGCCTATCAATCTTCTTTTGTGTATTCAATTTTTGTTCTTCATTATCATTCCTCAAACTCTTAATCTCATCTAGAATGCAGATGATTTTTCTTTTGAGGTCAACTTCTCCTTATTCACCAAAGGTTTTAGCTTCTTCTTCCTTTTTACCAAACCTTTCAACTTCTTCATTAGAAGTTATTCCAAAATCCATTGACAGGGATTCATTTCCCTTAATCCCATAGGTACTTTCATGTTCATTGTCTGAGCTGCAACATCTCCTATGGATGTATCTACACTCTTCTCATCTTCACTCAGCTTCATACATTTAAACTCTCTTTCATATTTTTGAATCAAGTCTTGCACTTCATCATTATCCTCTTCAACTTGTTACAAACTTTATGTGTCGTTTGATAATGCATGACTTTGACAAACACAGAGCTTGATAGCCCATTAAGAATTGCATCCATTGCCTTAGCAGTATCCTCATACACCTTTATACTATATTAAAATGCATACCCTTTGCATTTTCACACTTTTTTGGGCCCGCCTTGCTTTATTTATGCTTATTTATGACTTAATTGGTCCTATTTTGTGTCCAAAAGCCTTATGAATTACATCTTTTTTGGTTAATCTCAACATTCTCCAATGCATAAATGATAATTTAATGACTGCATCTATCTGTCCCTAATTTTTGGGTCGGAACTAAAATACCACCTAGGGTGTCTTTGTCCCCAAAGGTCTCAGGACCTTAATTTTGTGGTATCTTAATTGGGCCCCTTTTTGGTGTTTGTGCCCCAAGTTTCATGGCTTGGTACTAATATGACACCTAGGGTGTCTTAGTCCTCCTTGAGTCATTTTTGGGATTTAATTTCAAATTCTGGAGATATTTAGCCTCCTTTATTTAATGAATTCATATGTTGGCTTAGTGTGATGTAATTTTGAAATATTAAGCATAGATAAATATAAATACAAGGTTCCTCCTCTCATTTTTCATCCTAAGCAATTTATCAAGCAATCTAAATAATCAAGTCTTTTGTGAGAGCATTCAAGAGCAGATCTATCAAGCATTTGAAGCCATCATCAAGATTCAAGCATCATATCAAAGAGTTTTCTTGCATCATGTGTGTTGTTGTGCTAACATTTTTGATGTAGGGTTTTGATTCAAGCAAAGAATTTCAAGATCATTCCTTTGGTTCAAGTTCCATATCCATTCCAACCATTACACACTTGATTTGGAAAACTTTCTAAGGGATTAGTGAGTTGTAGCATTGCATGTTTTTCATTCACCATTTCCTTCATTATTTCTATTTCATTTCAAGGTTTAATTACCAATAAGGAGTTTGACCAAGGAAAACCCCCATTCACTAACATACAACAAGTTTTTCCCATCTTGTATATTTATGATTGTAGATCTAGGTTGAATTCTTGAAGATAACTTGGAGTACAAAGTTGTAAAAGTTACAAAGTTGTCATCTTCGTGAAAACTCACCTATGGGCTAAATTCAAAAGTTTCAAAACCTGAGATCAAAAAGGAAGCAAGTACAAACCTTGGAGCTAAGGATCACATTCATAGTTTACAAAAATTAATAACGAGACTAATATTCCACCTTGGGCGTCTTAGTCCTCTCAAGCATATTTTTTACAGATTCCTTCAAATCCGGTTCCAACATCTGAGGACTCTGCATCTGCCCTGAAAAACAACGAGACTAATAAGCCATCCTGGGCATCTTAGTCCTCCACAACACTTTTTGGTAGCTTCTTTACATTTCCAGAATCCTCATAGCATCTCCAGATTTCCCAGGTACACACATAATATCTTGTTGTTGCATAATTTCATTATTTGTATGTTTCATTTAGCTTGCATTCCTGGTTCTAGGTCATTTTGCATATCATAATGTGTTTTCCAATATTTTCTTTTCCAAGCATTTGGTTGGTGGTGAACCCCTTTAAAGCTAAGAAATTCCCCTTCTAGGTCCTCCTCATTGTGAATTAACTCACCTTGTGAGGTCGTTAGTCAATCCAATTGGAACTCTTAAGACACCTTTGAGTGATTAGTGGGGAAAGAGTGATATTCCATATATCCATTTTTCCTATTAATCATTTTGGTGAACCTGACTCTTTTGAGCATTCATTTTCTGATTTGGAGTTCATTAAAGTCCTAGATCTAGATTGAATTCATTCTTGCATTGAATTTTGCATTAGTGAAATTGCATTTAGGGTTTCCTATATTTTGCATTAGTGAAAGTGCATATAGGTTGCATCTTTACTTTATTGCATCATTTCATTTCATTGGAAAACTGAAAATTGCATTGTCACTCATCTTCATTGTATTTATAAACATTCTTATTGCATTCAAAAGTGAAAAAAATAGCATTCCATATTGTATTCACTTGCTTGTTCCTAGTTATTTTTGCTTGCACTTATTTTCCACACTTATTTGCACTTATTATATCTAGTTATAATAGTGATATACTTATATTGTATTCACTTAGTTGTTTTTTTATTTCATCATGGTTGTGCAAAAACAATTCTAAACTGACAATAGTGTGAGCAACTTCTACACAATAGTAATCATTTCATGAAATTAACCTCAAACACAGAATTGAACTAGAAATCTTAAAAAAAAATTGTGTTTCATGTGCTCAATCGTATTTATAGGGATACACATAAATATCAATGCTCAATGCTTAGGCTATTGGATTCTATGTTTTGAACATGAGTATCTTTAATAGGCAATCTATAAACACTGTTGACATTCCAGAATTCGTTGTTTTTCCTCAAAAATCCTCTATTAGGAATAAAACGCCCTTCCTGGCATCTTAGTCCCTCTCAGGATTTTTTCCTCAGAAGTATCTCTCTATTGTTTGTTGTTTGTTTCATTCCCTAGAACTTTAGAATCTCACCAGGAGGACCAAGATGCCCTTCCTGGTGTCTTAGTCCCTCTTAGGATTTTTTCCTCAGAAGTCTCTCTCTATTGTTTGTTGCCTGTTTCAGTCCCTAGAACTTTAGAATCTCACCAGGAGGACCAAGATTCCCTTCCTGGTGTCTTAGTCCCTGTTGAATTTGACTCTCTAGTTTTTAGGATCTAAAATTAATTTTTTGTATTTCTGTGGGTTGCCTTCAGTTTTTTATTTTAGTTTCCTGAATTGTTGTTATTCCAATTTCTTTCTTTTCAAGTGTAATTGCAAGCATAGGACATTGTGTTCATTACACTTTTTGTGGTTTATCCCCTATATGAGTTGTAGTACTTGGTTTCCTACTATTAATACTATGGTTAGATGAAGTGCGAGATCATGGAATCCCGCGATAAGACACTTGTTGTGGATATTGGGTTATAAAGCTCTCTTACTTCTAGTGTTGGCACTAGTTCACTAGGTATGGACCATACCTTTGACACCTCTTTTGTTATGCCTACCTTACCTACAAATGTTGTGTCAAGTGTCCAATAAATGGTTGATCATATTCCTCAAGAAAACATAATGAAAATGCATGAAGACTTAGCTCATTTACAAGATAGCATAAGTACTGAAAACATTTCAAACATTGTTATACCTGCATGTAGATAACCTTCACTACATGATGGAAAGTGATGAGGGACTGGAAGTTGTGTGTAACATAGCTCAAATCTTTGGAAAAAATCTTCCTTCCACCACTAATGGTGCTCAAGCCTCAAACAACATGCCAAACCAAGGAGGAAGTCAAACTCCTCCCTCTTCAACCATAACCTCAATTCCCACTTATACCAATCCTCAAATGACCACAAAAATGAAACCAACTAGTAGCATCCTTCCTACCTCGACTATTTCCACTAGTACTCCTTATACCTATGTGGCATCCAACCTTATATCTCCTCCTGTAAGCAATCCATTCATTATTCCTTACATACCACCACCATATTCATCTCCATCACACACTACAAGCAATGGTCCTATCATTAACCATCTCTTACAAAGTCTTTCATCCATTCAATGCCAAGTTTCCACCATATATCAAAATCAAAATGGTCCACCTTCATACTGTGTTAAGAGCAACCCACTATCCTTGGAGATATTAAGAACTCTAGTGCCACAAGGTATAGAGATCCCTAGATTTGAGAAATATGAAGGAAAGGGAGATCCTGCTAATCATGTTAATGTCTTTGCTGCTTTGTGTAGTGACTTTATCCTTGAAGACAAACTTTTAGCTAAACTTTTTCCCCGATCCTTGAAAGACATTTCCTTGGATTGGTTATCTGCATTACCAAATAAATCAATTTTTTCATTCAATGAACTTGTTGAGACCTTTATTAACCATTTCCAAGTGCACATGGTCCCTAAAATGACATTAGTTTATTTTATTAGATGCAAGAAAAATGAGGGTGAAAAGGTCACTGACTTTATTTCACGTTACTAATCGCTTGATTCCCAAATCAGTGTGAAGATTCCTTATTCGCACCTTCAAAAGATGTTCGTAGAAAACTTACAAAGCAAGATGAGGGATAAGCTCACCATGATGAAATTCCCCTCCTTCATGCATTTATGTACTTCCCTTCGAGACTATCAAATTTTTTTAACCAGTAGTGAACCGAAACCCACTTCCACCAATCCTAAAAAGTAAGAAGCTTCAAACCAAAACACTTACCAACCTTTCAAAAGATAAAATAAAATTTTCCTTCAACTAAATTCCACCTCTCAACCTACCCAACCAGTTGATACCCAAGTAGCTGCAATAAAGAAGAGTAATTCTTATATCTTTGGGGATCCGCAAAGGAAATTTACACCCTTACTCGACACACTTCACAACATTATGACCCAGATCTTAAACAAAAACATGCTTACCTTACCTCTTGTCTGACCCCTTAACCCTAGCAAGCCATTACCTCTGAGCTTTAGACACAATGCCTATTGTGCTTATCACCATCAAAAAGGACATGATATGGAACATTGCAATCATCTTAAACATCTTGTGCAAGACCTCATTGATTATAATCATATCCAAACTGGAGGTGTAAATAACAAAGGTAATAAGTATGTGGCTCCTCCAAACAAAAACTTGCAAATCTTTACCAATCCCATGCCCAACCATAATATTTCACTTGTTAAGGCTAGTGAAACTAAGCCCAATGTGATGAATGTTGACATGAATGATGAGAATATGAGCAATCAGGAACAAAATCATATGGATGATGAATAGAGTCCTATGGATACTAATGAACAAATTCCTATTGATACAATGATAGGAGTGGTTGACATCGAGCCTCATAAATAGAAAACCATTGACATTACTTTCTCCTTAGAAGAAACAATTAAATATGCACCTAATGGTCCTCTTTACATAGCCGGAAGAATCAATAACAAGCCCACTCCTGGGATTTTAACTAATCTCATCTATGGAGAGAATGTGATCACAAAAGAAATTTTATATGTGCATGAACTTACTCAAGATAGATATGATAAATTGAAATCATGGATTGAAATGCATGATGGTTTTTCTCGTGCTACTATGGGCTTGATCACACTCCCTTTACAAGTAGGACCGAGGAAATCAAATGTATCATTCTCTATCATATCTAATTTGGACCAATTTTGTGTGAAGTTAGGCTACAAATGGCTTCGTTCCATGAATACAGTCTCATTCGTTGTCCATAAGTGCTTAAAGTTTCCAGTCGGTAATGAAATATTCATAGTGAACAATAGTGGCTTTAGATCACCCTCTTCCCATGGAAATTTCTCCTTAGATTATTTTTGGATTGAACCTATGGAACCTATAAGACCCCGTGAAGACTTCTTTTTCGTATCCTACCAAATATTTAAAGCAAACTGCATAGCCAATCTATTCCTTGAAAACTTTCCTCCACCCATGATCAAACCTCCACCCATACTTGAACTTTTTCCACCTAAAGAAAACAATGTCGAAACTAAACTCCTTCCAACAAACCAAGACCTATCCATGAAAACTCCCTTACCTATATAATTTCCTACAAGAGACCTAGAGAAAACCAAAAAAGTCCTAATTTGCCTCCTAAGAAAATTTATAAAGCCAAAGAGAAAGTGGTTGAACAACCTTCTATGGTTTCTTTCGTTCTTCCCTCACAAGAAGAAAAGGAACCTATGGTTGAAAAACCCACTCCTACACAAATGCAACTTGAAAACCGAAACAAAAGGAACCACAATGTTAGAGAACATAGGCATAGGCGTCGTGCTATTTCTCAAAAGATGAATGAAGAGAACAACATTGAAAATCAAAATCCGAACTTGACAGAAGCAATAAATGATGACCCTCTTCTTTTACCAGAACAAATAGAAGCTATGTCTCCACCACAACAAGGGCCAGCATCTTCTATGAAAATTATTATTCATCCTCCTATTGTGGTTAACTTGGATGATGATGAGGAAATAGCTAAAATCGATGAGGAAGTGCATAATGAGTTGAATTTGTTATTTTCCTCTTCTATGAGCTTAAACAACAAAAACCATGGTGATCCTCCTAAATCGAGCAATTCACCATGTGTTGAACCTGGTGATTCTCCTAGTACAACACTTGATGTTGTCCCTCTCGCTACTGATCTGTATTATGCATATACTAAACAAGACTAGGATGCGGATAACATGTTGGATAGTTGAATCACATGTGCTTTAGTAGTCTTTTACCTTTTATTTTTCTTTTTCTTTCCTTTTCACTTTCTTTTTCTTTTGATTGTGTGTGCATAACATGATCCCCCATGATGTTTTGTTTGATGTTTCTCTCTATGTGCATTCCTCTATTTGTACCTTCATTCTTCTATATGTCGTATAATTTTACCTTTTCATTGATCTTTCTCTTTGCTTTCATTTTTGTTTCTTGTGTTTTCCTTTTGGGGATGACACAAGGCATTGAGACATTCATGTCTCCTTCATGTTGACCCAAAAAAAAAATCATTATCTTTTCTTCGCCTTTCATTTTCCTTTTCATTTTTCTTATTTTTTCCTTTTGGGGATGAAGGAGTTGAGACACCCTATGTCTCTTCCATGTTCACCCAAAGGATTTATTTTTCTTTGTTTTCACTCTTTTGTGTCATTCTTCCAGTTCTATGTGTATTTGGATGTAGGTCATGTAAAAATAGGCCCTTAAGTGGGAAAAATTCAAAAAAATCAGACTTAGGAAACTTGACGTAAAAATTTGAATAAGTTATCTATATTATTTTAAAAATATGTAAGAATAGAATCTGTAGCAAATTGAATTCAGTTTCTAAACTACTAGGTTCATTTTAAAAAGAAAAATCTATTTGGTGAAAATTTGAAATTTCAATGCAGTAGTACTTAAATTTCAAGGAAAAAATAATAAGTAGGTGTCTTTCTAACCACCCTAACCACAATAAAATGATAATATTTTTTTATAATATGTTAGATATAAGTAGAGGAATCATGTCCCGATGTAACACATATTTTTTGTAATTTTTTCCAAGTAAATAATTAATTATGATTTTTTATTACAACCTTTAAAAAATATAAAAACTCGTATGTCTGACCACCTTAACTTGGTCAAAACTTCATGAAATTCTTTTTTTTTAATCCTATAGTATGTGAAGCATAGAATGTGACGCATGTTTCGGATTCAAAAAATTTGATACCATTTGAAAGATATAGATGTTTTTCAATAAACCTATCAATCAAGACTTTAGTTGTAATTCAAATAGAAAATGAATAATAATTATTTATTAAATTCAAAGTAAAGCATAATTTATATTGGTGGAAAGTTGATAATCTCCTTTAAAAACCATTTTTCGTTTCATCATTTTTGGGTATACAAAAAGTCATCATCCACATACCCTGCACATACCCATCATATCGCCACTTTTTGGCCCATCATTATCCTGCACATACCCTTTGGTGAATGATGACAGTTCTGAACTCTCTAATATTATTGTAGCAAAGACAGATATTGACCCCAAATCCATAGATCCCTTATGTGTTCTGAGGGGAAACCCTCATTTCCTTTTTTATCTTTTGGCTACTTTAAAGTAATTTCTCACAGCATGGTGTTAACAATTTCTTTAAAGTGGGGGCATACATTGGCATTATTTTGGCATGATTTCACTTGCATTTTTTTTCCTTTGATGCAATTTTCTTATTTCACGTGATGTTTTTTCTCTTTGTGGTGACATTGGGAGTAATTTCCTTCAAGAGCATGATCTATCTTAGCATATTATAATCCCCTTAGTGGTGATGTGACACACTGCATCCCTTAAGTGGTGAATCTTTTATCCTTTGATCGGTCCTCTCTTGGAGACATTATGAATGATGTCCCCTAAGAGTAATACCTCATATGAACTAAGCAAAATCCCTTTGAGAATATGTCTTTCTTGTTGAATTTTTGCACCTTATTAAAATCATGGAGGTATGGCTTTGATATGGTCCCCTGGGGATCACCTAGTGAACACCTAGCTTCACTAGCCCATGTGAGCATGCATTTTTGTACCTTATTAAAGTCATGGAGTTATGGCTTTGATATGGTCCCTTAGGGCTCACCTAGTGAACATCTAGCTTCACTAGCCCTTGTGAGCCTGCATTTTTTTTGCATAGTGAACATGTTCCACTTGTAAACCCTTTTGGACAAACAGCCTAGACCCATTCCACCGCGTTGGATGGCCAATCAAAGCTTGATCTGTTGCAATTTTCCTTTTTCCTTTTCTTTTTTCCTTTTTTCTTGTCTTTGATGGTGTATGTTTGTGATCTAGTTATGGCTTCATATATCATCCATGAGCGCATTCCTTTGTGCCTATGTTGGTTTTCCATAGGATCTTAATCCTGGGGGCTTGGCCACCCTCTTGATCATTGTCATCCTATCTTACTAGCATTGGTACATTTGAACCCCTCTTAATTGCATGGTTGGCTACTTTAGTTTGATTTTGAAGCAATTTCATCCTCTCACTAAAGTTGGGACTAAATGTAGTGTAGTAAAATGCATACCCTTTCCCTTTTCACGCTTTTTTAGGTTCGCCTTGCTTTATTTATGCTTCTTTATGGCTTAATTGGTCCTATTTTGTGTCCACAAGCCCTATGAATTACATATTTTTTCTAGTTAATCCTGACATTCTACAATGCATAAATGATAATTTAATGACTACATTTGTGTGTCCCTAATTTTTGGGTCAGGACTAAAATGCCACCTAGGGAATTTTTATCCCCCAAAGGTCTTGGAACCCTAAAGGTATCTTAATTGGGCCCCTTTTTGGTGTTTGTGCCCCAAGTTTCATGGCTTGGGACTAAGACGCCACCTAGGGTGTCTTAGTCAGTTCCTTGAGTTATTTTTGAGATTTAATTTCAAATTCTAGCAGGATTTAGCCTCCTTTATTTAATGAATTCATATGTCTGCTTGGTGTGATGTAATTTTGAGATATTAAACATAGATAAGTATAAATACAAGGTTCCTTCTCTCATTTTTCATCCTAAGCAATCTATCAAGCAATCTAAATAATCAAGTATTTTGTGAGAGCATTCAAGAGCATATCTATTAAGCATTTGAAGCCATCATCAAGATTCAAGCATCATATCATTCCTCAAACTCTTAATCTCATCTAGAATGCAGATGATTTTTCTTTTGAGGTCAACTTCTCCTTATTCACCAAAGGTTTTAGCTTCTTCTTCCTTTTTACCAAACCTTTCAACTTCTTCATCAGAAGTTATTTCAAAATCCATTGACATGGATTCATTTCCCTTAATCCCATAGGTACTTTCATGTTCATCATCTGAGCTGCACCATCTCCTATGGATGTATCTGCACTCTTCTCATCTTCACTCAGCTTCAAACATTTAGAATCTCTTTCATATTTTTGAATCAAGTCCTGCACTTCATCATTATCCTCTTCATATATCCTCTTCAACTTGTTACAAACTTCATGTGTAGTTTGATAATGCATGACTTTGACAAACACAAAGCTTGATAGCCCATTAAGAATTGCATCCATTGCCTTAGCAGTATCCTCATAACCTTTATACTATATTAAAATGCATACCCTTTGCATTTTCACACTTTTTTTATGCTTCTTTATGACTTAATTGGTCCTATTTTGTGTCCAAAAGCCCTATGAATTACATCTTTTTTTGGTTAATCTCGACATTCTCCAATGCATAAATGATAATTTAATGACTCCATCTATGTGTCCCTAATTTTTGGGTCGAAACTAAAACACCACCTAGGGTTTCTTTGTCCCCAAAGGTCTCGAGACCTTAATTTTGTGGTATCTTAATTGGGCCCCTTTTTGGTGTTTGTGCCCCAAGTTTCATGGCTTGGTACTAATACGCCACCTAGGGTGTCTTAGTCCTCTTTGAGTCATTTTTGGGATTTAATTTCAAATTCTGGCGAGATTTAGCCTCCTTTATTTAATGAATTCATATGTTGGCTTAGTGTGATGTAATTTTGAAATATTAAGCATAGATAAATATAAATGCAAGGTTTCTTCTCTCATTTTTCATCCTAAGCAATCTATCAAGCAATCTAAATAATCAAGTCTTTTGTGATAGCACTCACGAGAAGATCTATCAAGCATTTGAAGCCATCATCAAGATTCAAGCATCATATCAAAGAGTTTTCTTGCATCATGTGTGTTGTTGTGCTAACATTTGTGATGTAGGGTTTTGATTCAAGCAAATAAATTCAAGATCATTCCTTTGGTTCAAGATCCATATCCATTACAACCATTGCACACAAGTTGGAAAAATTTCTAAGGGATTAGTGAGTTGTAGCATTGCATGTTGTTCATTCACCATTTCCTTCATTATTTCTATTTTTATTTCAAGGTTTAATTACCAATAAAGGGTTCGACCAAGGAAAACCCCCATTCACTAACAAACAAGTTTTTCCCATCTTGCATATTTATGATTGTGAGTCTAGGTTGAAGTCTTAAAGATCACTTGGAGTGCAAAGTTGTAAAAGTTGCAAAGTTGTATTACAAAGTTGTCATCTTCACGGAAACTTACCTATGGGCTGAATTCAGAAGTTTTATAACCTGAGATTGGAAAGCAAGCAAGTGTAGACATTGGAGCTCAGAATCACATTTAGAGTTTGCAAAAATTCAGAATGGGACTAATACGCCATTTTGGGCTTCTTAGTCCTCCTAGGCATATTTTTCAGAGATTCCTTCAAATGCAGTTCTGTCATCCAAAGACTCTACATCTAGCCCAAAAAATAGTAGCAGGACTAATACGCCATCCTAGGCATCTTAGTCCTCCACAACACTTTTTTGCAGCTTCTTTACATTTCCAAAATCCTCATAGCATCTCCAAATTTCCCAGGTACACATACTATCTTGCTATTGCATAATTTCATTATTTGCATCTTTCATTTAGCTTGCATTTCTAGTTCTAGGTCATTTTGTATATCATAGTGTGTTTTCCAATATTTTATTTTCCAAGCATTTGCTTGGTGATGAACCCCTTTAAAGCTGATAAATCCCCCTCCTAGGTCCTCATTGTGAATTTACTTACCTTGTGTGGTCATTATTCAATCTAATTGGGACTCCTAGGACATTTTGAGTGATTGGTGGAGAAAGAGTGATATTCCATATATCCATTTTTCCTATTAATCAACCTTATTTTTAGCCTTAATAGTTGGAGGTGTAGTAGGAGTTGTATATATCCATATGTACTACTGAAATCCACACATTAAACCCTTTGGATCCCAAATGTGTCTTCATTTTTTTCCTCTAACACTTATAGTCTAATCCATCAACTTGAGAAATTCATTTTTTTGCAGATGATCCTTCCTATCAAACCATTTTGTGTTCACTTATCCAATATCTAACGAAGTTGATAAAGCTTCTCCTAGGGAACCTAGGGCTCTGATAACAATTGTTGGAACACAAAAATCTACTAAGAGGGGAGGGTGAATTAGTAGATAGTAAAACTTAGCCCTTAAACTTTTATGCAAATTATTTCTTTTAGCTCTAAGTACTTTATGCAAAATAATTCATTAAGCCCTTAATGTGTAGATTAACTAAACACACAAAGAGATAAACAAACATTCACACAAAAAATCACATAACACTAGATATACATGGAAAAACCAAGATTGGAAAAACCACGGTGACAAAGGTTGTTTGAGTATACTGCACAAATCCAGTGTCACAAAGAAATCTTTTGGTACATTGTTTAAGGGAACCAACCCTAAGGAAGCACCAACTCCCTGATTTAGGAGTGCCAACTGTAAGGAAGCACCAACTCCCTACACTAAGCACCAACTCAGTTATCAGATGACACGAACCAATCACATTTACATTGACAAATACAAGTGATTCACATGAATCCAATTCTTTGTTACAAGTCTGATTTGCAACTACAGAGGCATTCTCGTTGTTGTTGATTCTACAATCTCAGCACCACATCCCTCTGCTCTACACTCTCTTCTCCTCTACACTTAGAAAATTCATTGTTCTATCTTGTTGCACTATAGACTCTTCTCACTTTCTCATCACTTGCAAACTATACACTTTGATAATATCGATTGTCTTTTTTCTTCACTGACCTACAATTACTACCTCAAGATTCTCACACATAATCAGATCATCTTGAATCCACTGTTAGGGTTTCACACACCTACTATCTTCTCTATCAAGCTTCTTGTTCATCTCATGCCTTTCACCACCATCTAGCTCATCTGGAAACATCTATCAGGGTTTACTAGATATCTTACTTGTCACACAACCTCTGCATCGAGCCACATCTACATTAAATTTGGATATAGAGAATTTTCCAAATCAGCTCTTAGTCAAACCCTAGAATCAGATATGCAATTAATATATTCATATGTTTATTTGATATGATCCTGATCTCTATTGTCTTAGGAATCTATGTCACCGCCTTGAAGATCAAATCTCTAATCAGATGGTCCCTAGAGTAGTTGAATGAATTGAATTCGTTCACTACGTCAGTTACCAGACGAAACCCTATTTACACAGACTTAGTTGTTTGATATCTTCAAATTTGAAACTGGGCCATCGATCATGTTCTTTGTGCCACGATCCTTTGGCTCTCCATTGATCTTGGAAAATTTTAAACATCACTGTCATATTAAACTTCTTTAAACTAGCATCATTGATCTCCATCTCACAACTATCACTTTACACCATCGAAGACACTTTAACATGTCGGGCTGAGACATTTTAGGGTGTCACGGATATTTACATTTCTTTCTAATACCGCTGGTGAGAGGCACAGGCCCATATCATCACCACACAATTCACAACAAGGATGTGAATTGGTCTACTGATCAATCATCCTTCACCATTTTTCATCACATGTCAACACCTTATCGGGTCCCACTAAGGTCTTCACCATGACTTCATTGTGTCGATGGGACACCATAGCAACTATCTCCGATATGGAATTATCTCTTTTATGAAGTTCTATCAGAATGTCAAAGAGACACTGAAGCAACTCACACCGATATGAGAAGGTATCACCGATATACCTTGTAGCTTTGATCGCGTGGTCCCTACTACCTACGTGTCAACCCTATCATCATCGTATAGAAAATGTCACTAATGTCACTTGATATACCACCACATGTCTTGTTGATGTCATCCTTCACTGTCATTCGGTCCCACCGTATCGGTGAAGGGGCCAACTCCCCACATGATAAAATAGGCTTAAGTTATGACTTTAAAAGCAACCTATAACCTCCAAAAAATAGTCAATGTCAAAATAGAAATTTTTTTAAGGTGTCATGAATGCAACAACCTTAGGGTTTATTTTCAAACCATAGTTCTGACCAAGAGAAGAAATAAATAAATGCATTTTGAGCATCCAACACATCATCTAAGTCTATAAATTATATATATGGAATGCACTCAAAAAATCCACATCAAATCTGCTACCTATTTTCACCTGTCTTTTGGAATAACCCTCTACAACAATATGTCAACAATCTCCTTTATAGGATCAGTTACATCTTCTCCTATGACCCCACTTTTAACACCACTGACAACTATATGCCAAAAATATGAGACTCGACAAACAACCCACCAATTTTTTTCAAGTATGCATCCCAACTAGACGTAGCTAGAAGATGATGTAGATCCTACTACACTGAATCACAAGAGGCCAAACCTATGCCAATATGAGCATCATCAAATGCACCAGTAGATGGAGGAGATGAAATACAAGGCTTGAAAGAATGGGATCATATGTGAGAACACCCAAGTTCAAGAAGCCAAATGTCTCCTCTAAATCATGGTTCACACTAGAAGTGTGATCAATAGTTGAAGGAACAATGTCACCATCAGGAGAAAAAATGCAAATATATACAACCAAGATGAATGATCAACCATACCAATAGCAATAATATCTCTACTCTCCAAGTCTTGAATGATAACTTAACTAGGAGTGAACTCCACATTCCTTCCATCTCCACCATGTGTCATTTGATATATGGAAAGAAGATTATTCATCAAATGAGGAACACACAAAACATCCTAAAAAGGTGTTTTCCCCAAAGCTAATAGATCCCTTCCCAAGTATATTCATGTATGTATTGTTTCCCATAAAAATAGGAGACATAGTGCATGGCTCAAAAGAGGAGAAGATAGACTATGAAGATGTCATATGATGAGAAGCTCTCAAATCTAGAAGCCATCTCCCTGAACTTAGACCTGAAAAAGCACAAAGAGCTTTCCCTTTATTTCCTGATGTAGTAGCCAAATCGGCATGACCTTTTCCCTTATCAGACTATTTTGAAGATGATGAAGAAGAAGATGGAGACTCAAACATTCTAGAAGGAAAATCAATATAATTCTTTGTGAGAAGATGCTTCAACTCATCAATATCCTTCATGTAACCAGAATGTTCATGATGCCCGATATTCTTGCAATACGAACAAGTAGACTTCTCCTTCTTAGATGATTTATCTAAGGAAGAGGATTTATCCCTTGGTTGATTGGAATGTGGCTTGATCTTTGACTTCTTCTACTTCTTATCAATAGTATCTAATTCTTTCACCCGACTAACCAACAATGCCTGAGATTTAGAAGACTTGATGTAACCCATCAAGATAAGATTTTGTTGATCATGTATCAACATCTCAAAACATGATGCAAATGATGTTGTAGTATATGCAGACCCCATAGTCAACCTATGAGTATGAAAGCTAGAAACAAAAGTAGAATAATCATGACCAATTTTGTTCAATGAATTGTAGACGAACTGAATGTCCTTATCAATACTACATGCTTTACCTCAATACGCATCTTGCAAAAGCTCAAACTCAAATCATCTCAAATTCGGGAAGGGGTTTTGCAACTCTGGAGCTCTGATACCATGTAGGAGCTGAGATATAGCTCATAGAACATGTTTGAGTCACTCAAGGGCTCAATCCTCTAGGATCATCTACAAAAACCAACAACAACCTTCCACAAGAGGGAAAAGAAAGAACATGAAATTGCAACAATGGATGCAAGATGTGGCCAATATGCAATACTCGAGATTGCAATGATATATTAGACTTACACAACACTCAACTGAGCTTTGGATGAATAAAATATACATATGAAGCCTTGCTTATATAGGCAAGGAGATAGATAGGGTTAGAAAAGATCATGACAAGTGTCTTAATCCTATCACATGAGACAACTAAGACATAATGACCTCAATGAAAATATTAAATGAATTCAAGAGAATTATTAAATGCCTAGATAACTAAAAGTAAATAATAAGACATGGCCCCATTATAACTAACTTCTATAAATAACAACTAGGTAACTTAACTCCTAAGTAAACTTATAATAATGTGAATAGGTCCTCACTAATAACTAGTTAGGAAATAACCCCATTCACACCAACAATTCTGAAAGGTATCTTCCTATATGTAAAATTACCCCATTTTTTGGTAATACAATCTTATATTTGTCTTATTCATGGACTAAAGTATAATAGTAACTTGAATACCCATCTAGGAATGAAAAACTTTATGAACCACCTATCATTTGAATATTTTTTTCCATGGAGGGAAGAGGATGATGTTTATTAAGGGAGGCACTATTTATGTCCCTAAATTCCACACATAATCTAATCTCTCAATTCTCCTTTATTTTTGTAACTAGGTTTTCCACCCAAAAGGAATGGAGATATGAAAAATAAACAAGGGAAATACATTGTATTTGACAATATTGGTAGGTTCTTAGGCACGTTGGCACTCCCATTGGGAAATTAGACCAATCACTATGTAGAAGTTGAGGTTGCACATTCATCAGTATTAAATTTTCCTTGGAAAAGGGATACTCTAAACTTTGGGTGGAGGGAGGAGCAATAAACATTGTCAATTGGCTACATGGAATTCAAAGGCCTAGCTAGACTATTGAGTAGTTGATTAAGGATGCTATTATGATGTTAAGATCTTGTGAGGAAAATTTTTTTCTCACATCTATCGAGAGGGAAACTAATTAGTGTATTTTTCGCTAATGAGGCTATCAAAAATAATTAGTACAAGGTGTGGGAGGAGTACTCTCTCCTTCTTGAGGGTGCTAATGTTTTAATAGCACGAAATGATGGTTATGGCTGATCTTATTTGTTGGTTTTATATTACCATTTGTACCTACATTATAGTCACACGTTTTGTGGGCATTTCTTTGCTTGGTGGCTCTCAGTCGAATTTCTCTATTTGAGGGTTTCTGCTGCGGGTAATTGTGAATATGGGGGGTGACAAAAGTAGAATTGAACCCCATTCCTGTGCGATTTTGAGGAAGAATCAAAAAATTTGGAGGATCCTTAAGCATGGTAACTTCATGCCTTTCCTTGAAAGGCTAAATGGCCACAATCTGAAGGCTCTGGTGGAGTTTGTTTCATACTGGCATAATCGTAAGCTCTAGGTTAAGGGAATGGTATTCGAGATCAATGAGGTTCATAGTTGCTATTGCTGGGTTTCATGTGGTTGGTTGCAAATTCTTCAAAGATAAGAAGAGCAATGAGGAGGCTATGGCTTAATTATTTATGGATGATGATCAGAAAAATCTTATCAAGAGAGTTAGTGCAAGATCATGGGGGTCCAAACTAGGCCCTTAAGTGGCAATGGCAATTTAGAAAAATAGAGTTAGACAACTTCACATAAAAATTTGAATAGGTTATTAACATGATTTCAAAAATATGTAAGAACAAAATTTGTAGAAAATTCAATGTAGTTTCTAAGATACTAGTCCTCTTTGGAAAAAAAATAAAACTATTTGGTGAAATTTTGAAATTTTAATACAATAGTACTAAATTTTCAGAAAAAAAAATAAAAAGCAGCTGTATGTTTGACCAACCTAAGTACAAGCAAAAAATAATATATTTTTTTGAAATGTTCAATATAAGTAGAGGACACATGCCCGGATGTGCCAAA
>VDFB02317935.1:34275-61202 GCA_007258455.2 Sequoia sempervirens | reverse complement strand
TAAAGTATCCCCAATAATACCACACCATCTTCTTCTTGAATCCTTATTAACCCTAAAAAATGAAAACCCTTAATACTTATGACACTATCCACTATCACTATCCCTATTTATGGGCCACCAGTTCCACTACTAGCCTAATTTACACAAACCAAAAAACCAACTTAATCGATTTGTGTAACTTAAGCCTTACATGTACAATTAAAATGTTTAATTTGATTAACGTCTGGTTGTACATGCAAACTGTACCTCAAGCTGACAAGTTGTCAAAATCACTAGATCCCAATGCCACTCAAACAATATGAAATCATTACAAATCTTGTTTCATTAAAGCTATGAGTTGTCCAATCAATCGCTTCGGATGTTCATATGGAATTAATCGTCGCCTGCAGTACGGTTACCACACTTTCTTCAAAAATATTGAGAATTTCAATTAAATGAAATGTAGTATGTTGAGGCATTGAAAAGAGAGAATGAGCGATGAGTGATGAGCCTTGATCTCGCCATGTGTCTGCATCTAACAATTTTGGTGTTATTCCAGAGGTTTCAATTTGCAAGTCTAGTGCTTCAGAGATTTACTTCCGAAATGCAACTACATTCATCCATCAAAAACTCATTGAACGGTCATGGTTATATTGATTTGCGTTGACATCTGGCTATAGATATGGAATATCCTTCGCACATATTTCCTTCATTACTTTGGTCTGAGGATTCAATTATTTTATAAGGTTGATAATTCAGCCTTGTTTGGCCTTTACATCCTTTTTCTAAAATTTTCTTAATTTTTTAAGCCCTGGTCCTACGTTTTTCCTAGGCAATCCTTCTTTTAAAACAAACTTTACGTGTGTGCATATTTCTGCCACTTAAGTTCTTCTATCGCTCATCGCCAAAATCCTTCAACCCATCGGGTTCATTATCATGATAAGCGATGAGCCTTGATCTCACCACGTGTCTGCATCTAACGGTTCTAGTGTTATTCTAGAGGTTTTAATTCGTAAATCTAGTGCTTCAGAGATTTACTTCCAAAATGCAACTACAGTTGTCCATCGAAAATTCATCAAACGATCGTGGTTATATTGATTTGTATTGACATTTCACCGTTGAATTTTTTTCATTAGTTTGAGATTATGTTAATTCGCCAATTTTTTTTCTTATTCATTTGAAAATAGGTTTAATTCTCCAATGAAAATATTTTTTTGGTTTGAAAAAGAAAATTAATCGCCAACAATTTTTTTCTTTATTTTGACAACAGGTATAATTCGCCAATGAAAATATTTTATTGGTTTGAAAAATAGGTTTTAATCACCAATGAAAATATTTTATTGGTTTAAAAAACATTACAATTCGCCAGGATTTTCCATAGACTTCGAGCGATTAGAAAAGATTCGCCAATTGAGATTTTTTTTTCCTCAAAAAAAAAAAATTGCCATTAAAATTAATATTTTTATCAGGAAGTATACAACATTTGCCAAGATTTTACACCTTTGCCGAGGGGGGTTTCTTAAATTTATCCCTGATTCAAGCAAGCATTCAAGCCAAGATCCATGACATACAATCAAGATTCAAGATCTATATTCATGCTAGCCATTACATACAAGATTGTAGCCTTTGTTACAAGGGTTTGGTAAGTCGTAACATTGCATATTTGTTCATTCATTATTCCTTCATTCTATTTCATTTCATTTCAAGGTTTGATTACAAAAATAGGGTTTGACCAAGGAAAACCCCTATCCAATAACAAAAAACACTTTTCCCTCTCTTTGATGTGTGATTTGCAGATTTAGGTTAAAGATCCATTGGAGAGAAAAATTGGAGAAAGTTGCAAGATTGTCAAAATTTTCATCTACATTGCAAGATCATGGAAATTCGCCTATAAGCCTTAATTCAGTGTTTTAGACTTGGAGATCAGAAGGGAGAGAAGCTATAGAAGATCATTAGAGGATACCAGAGTTTTAGATCAACACTGATACTAGGACTAAATCACCACTTGTCGCGTATGAGTCCCAGTATACCAGATTTCAAGCATTTTTTTGTAGATCCTAGTTTATTAGTTGAAGATTTTGGTTTCAATCCAAAACCCTAAATTGGGACTAAATCGCCCCTACTGGTGTATGAGTCCTAGTGTGCATTAAAAGTCAAATTTTTGGGAGTGTAGACCTTATTTCAAGCATCTTCTTTTTTCCAGGTACCTCTATGTCCTTTCTCAATTCATTATTTTGATTTTCAGTTTCATATATCTTGAGTTACATAGTTAAGTTTGCATATAATTTGCATCTTCTTCTTTCCAAGCCCTTGTTTGGTGGTGAACCCTCTTTTTGTCTTTAATCACACCCCTATGACACCCTATTGCAAATATCTTCCCTTAATTACATCATTAGATTGAGATCTCTAGGGTTTCCTTGAATGAATTAAGAGTGAAATAGGACCCCCCTTGTGTTCCATCTCCCAAAACATAGAGAACGCCCCCTATTTCCTTCGTTTCAATATGCAATCAATGATGTCTCCCAAATATGAAATATGTGTTTGAACACAAAAATCTACTAGGGTGAATCAGTAGATACTAAAACTTAGCCCTCAAAATTTTGTTCAAATTATTTCTTTTAGCTCTGAGTACTTTATGTAGAATAATTCATTAATCCCTTAATATGCAGATTAAATAAACACATAGAGAGAAAAATGCACATTCACACAAAACATCAAATAACAGTGGATATACATGGAAAACCCAAGATGGGAAAAACCACGATGATAAAGGTTTCTTGAGTCTACTGCTCAAATCCAACATCACAAAGAAATATTTTGTTACATTGTTCAAGGGCACCAACCCTAAGGAAGCACCAACTCCTTGATTTAGGAGCGCAAACTCCAAGGAAGCGCCAACTCCCTACACTAAGCACCAAATTAGTTATCTAAACCAATCATATTTATATTGAAAAATACAAGTGATTCACATGAATCTAATTTTTTGTTACAAGTCTGATTTGTAACTGCTCAACTTCTATTCTGCAACTATGCAGACATTTTGTCTACTACTGATGCTATAATCTCAACACCACATCTTAGAACCACATCCCTCTGCTCTGCACTTTCTTCTTCTGTGCACTTAGAATATTCAGTATTATATCTTGTTACACTACATACTCTCTTCACACTTTTCCTCTGCTACACTATAGACTCTTCTCACTCTCTCATCACTTGTAAACTATACACTTCGATAATATTTTATTGTCTTCTTTCTTCACCAATCTGCAATTACTACCTCAAGATTCTCACACATAATTAGATCATCTTTAATCCACTGTTAGGGTTTCCCACACCTGCTATCTTCTCCAACAAGCTTCTTGTTTATCTTGGGCCTTGCACCACCATCCAACTCATCTAGAAACATCTATTAGGGCTTACCAAATATCTTACTCATCACACAACCTCTACATCAAGCCACATCCACATTAAATTTGGATATAGAGAATTTTCCAAATAGGCTCTCAGTCAAATCCTAGAATTAGATATGTAATTAATATATTCCATTACTTATTTGATTTGATCCCCATCTATATTGTCTCAAAAATTTGTGCCACCACCTTCAAGATCAAATCTCCAATGAAATGGTCTTTAGAGCAGTTGAATGAATTAAATTTGTTCACTATGTCGGTTACCAAACAAAACCCTATTTACATGGACTTAACTATTTGATATCTTCACATTTGAATCTGGGTCATTGTTCCTATTCTTTGTGCCATGATTCTCTAGCTCTCTGTTGATCTTGGAAACTTTAAAACATCACCGTCAAATTAAACCACTTTAAACTAGCATCATCGACCTTCATCTCACAACTATCTCTTTACACCATCAAAGATACTTTAACATATCGAGCTGAGACATTTTAGGGTCTCACCAATATTTACCTTTCTTTCTAATACCAGTAGCAAGAGGCACGGGTACACATCATTGCCATGAAATTCATAACAAGGATGTGAATTGGTCTATCGATTAGTCATCCTTCACCATTTTTGTCACACATCACCATACTCCAAGGTCACCACCCTATCAGGTCCCACTAAAGTCTTCACCATGACTCCATTGTGTCGAGGGGACACCAAAGCAACTCTCTCTGATATGGCATTTTCTCTTCTATGAAGTTCTATCGAAATGTCGAAGAGATGATGAAGCAACTTACACCAATATGAGAAGGTCTCACCAGTATACCTTGCATCTTTGATTAGGTGGTCTCTACTACCTACGTGTCATCCCTATCATCATTGTATAGAAAACATCAACAGTGTGACTTGATATATCGACCAAACACTCATTGCCACATGTACTACTGATTTCATCCTTCACCATTGTTTTTTCCCACCTTATCGGCATGTTGAAGAGACTAAGCATTTCATCTCGTCGATATCCATCTATCTTCCTAATGAACCTTAGTGACATCAATCTCCACTAACTCTTATTTCCATCGTTATGTCAAAGAAACTCTAAACCTACTCCATGTGATATGTATCTATCTCCCTGATGAGGTGCCATCGGGATGTCGAAGGGACTAGTCATCCAGTCTCACTGATATTTATCTCTTTCCCCAATACATCTTGCAACATTTGATCACCATATAATCAATGCCACCTATTCACACATCATCACCTTCCTTTTTTGCCTCTTCCTTTGTCAGGTCGCACCAGACTCACTATGAGCACCATTTGATCCCTAAGGCTTGATCTTCACCCTTGATCAAGCTCTCATCACCATGTCGAAGGGACTTAACACATTGTCTCTTCGACAACCCAATGTAACTTTGATGTGTCATTGTCTCTATCTCTTTATCACTTCATTGAAGGGATTCTAAAGTGACTCCTCCCAACATGTTGAAATTTATTTGATATAAACACACAGACAAATATTTCATTTGCAACTTAGAAAATATTACAGTAGCTGAATATTTTTTAGGTTGGTAATAGCTAGGTGAAGGGGCCAGTTCCCCACATGATATAATAGGCTTAAGTTATGACTTAAGTGACCTATAACCTCTAACAAGCAGTCAATATCAAAATAGAAAATTTGTTAAGGCCCCATGACTGCAACAACCTTAGGGTTTATTTACAAACCCTAGTTTTGATCGAGAGCAAAAATAAATCCATTCTGAGCATCAACACATCATCTAAATCTACAAATTATATATCTGGAATGCACTCAAAAAACCCACATCAAATCTATTGCTTGTTTTCACCTCTATCTTTTGGAAGAACCCTTTACAACAATATGTCAACAATTTCCTTTATAGGATCAGTTTCATCTTCTCCTCTAACCCCACTTTTGACATCAATGACAACTATATGCCAACAATCTCCCCCTTTTTCACTGATGGAAAAATTAAATGCTCAATGATCATTCAGTTTCTTCCCAACGACCCAGACAAAGAGTCTTCGCTGGAACAACTTCCTCGATGTCGTGCAAGAAATGGACTTTATTGTAAGGCCGAGATCCGCTGCGCTTGACTCGCTCATGCTCCCTTCAACAACCTGTGATGCACAAGGCGACAGAGGTGAAAGAAGGCATGCGTGGAAAACAACACGATACATTTATTAATCACCTATTAAATCTATCCCATTATTCAAAAACCAAATGCATTATATCAGTCATTTGGGAAGTCAAAACAGGGTAATTAATAAGACACATGGAGATGTTAGGCTGCAAGAATGTAGGAATGTATTGCTACAGGATACCACCCATTTTAGATAAAAAGTCTTTAATAAAAGAGTTAAAACATCCTTTAGTAATAAAAGTAGAGATATTACTAATACATCATGATACTCAAATTATGAGCATATCCTGAGCTCATCACTCAACTTGTAGCCAATGGTCTGATACCAATGGTGGATAACATCTGAGCTCATTGATCCTCTGATCACCCTTATGAGAATTTGCCTACTTTTCTCCCATGCTTACTTGCTTGAGAATTTGTACAACTTTCTCCCTCTTTGACATCAATGGAAAAGGGTTACACTCCTAAAAATATTGTCTTAGGTCAGGATACTATTGTAGCCTCCACATCTCCTTAGAAATCGAAAAAAGGACTTTTTCTCCTCCTTTGACTGATACCAACTGATACCAATTTATGCTCTCATAACAATTGTTGCTCTCAACCTTTGACCATAATGGAAAATCCATATGATCCAACTACTCTATACCAATTAACACTATCTGATGCTAGTTGAAGTGCCATTACATGCTTTGAACCAATCAGGTTTGATACTAATTTGTAGATGTTTTCACTTTATACTCTATACCAATTGATATTCTAGACTACACTGTATCAAGTATAACATTGATTTTATACCAATAATAGCTCCCCCTTAGACCTTGCTTCATTCTCTCTTCATGTATACCTAAGCATTTGCTTGAAATATGCTAACCAATTTTTTCGAAGAAGTAACACAAAATAACCAGCAATAGATGATTGGATTAGCGTTAGCCTCAAACTGAAAACTGAACTTGAATGGAAGAAACTGAACTTGAATTGAAGAACTACTCAACGTCAAGAATGTGCACTCAAGATCCCACTGAGGGCGAGGTGCTAACATATGACGGAGTCTAGAAAATTGAAATTATAAACTGTTAGGCGGATAACCAGCCATAGAAAACATTTCCTCACTACCACCAAACAGTGGGGGGAAATTACAATTAAGCACAATTCATCCGCTGCGGCGGGCATCCACAGAGCTGTGGGGATTCACCACTATGAAGTGGGTATAAGAGTGTTACAAATAGATTGTCCACACTGGCGGTAAACCATCCAGGGGTAATTTAATGATAAACAGAAAGTAAATTGCAGAAATGAAAGAAATGGTTGGATTAGTAATGCTTAATCTCAACCTTACAAATTAAACTCTGCAAATTACTAAGTACAATTGATAAGGAATGAACCTTAGATACAAGAATGAACTTCTACAATGATATAACACTCAAATACTGAAGTATAAGCCAAAAAACTGGAAATTGCAACAGTCTGATATAAAAATCAGAATTCTGGAAATTATAACAGCAGACTGGGAAACAGTAAAATATTCATAACTCACTCGTTTCACCTCCGAATTGACTGAAATCTTTTGCAAATGTTTCTCAAGAGGTAGGCGCCCAAAAACCAAGCACCAAACAGCAGCAACTCCAACTTATTTTTTTACTTGCACAATTCCCAATGCACATGAGATGGTACGGCCCTCTTGGGAGGGGCGATTTTATTTAAAAATCAGACACTTCAAATTAAAATCTCAAAATTTGCATGAATGGTCGCCCAAGGTCAGCAAACAGATTGGTTAAATACCCAGAACGAAATTCAAGCTGGAAAATAAGCCATGAATAAAAATCACTTTCAGCAGTTGATGAAACAGCAAACCAAAATTACCAAAATCTCCAAAATTCTTCAATCTTTGATGCTCAATCTGCTAGTCTGAAGTTGAGAAGCAGCAATGTAGCCAACTAGGTGTTATATTGCAAACACGAAATTGGATAAGAGGCTAGGAGGTAGACTTCCTCGAAGCAATATGTCAATTGTCATTTCGACAGCATAACTTTAGCATAATTTTCATGGATCCAATGCTGGAGCAAAAGCCTTCAATAAATAAGAGCTCACCAAAACTCTTCAATTGCCTGAGAAGCAGCTCAAAAGACACAAGAGACCTTTCCCATTCCCAAAGACCAATCAACTTCTCAAGTGGCGTCCCAAAAGCCTCCAAGAATTTCACTTTATTCAAATAATATAAAAGTGGCGTCCACTTTTGCTCAAGGAATAAAGTTCTTAATAAAATTAATAAAGCTCTTTATGAAGGCATACCCTTCATGGCCCCACTTTTAAAAACAACTTAAGTTATCTCCTTAGGCCAAGGGGGTGTCAACAGTGAATTAAAACATAATGCCTTTAATTAAATATTTTTCACCAAATAAAGCTCTCTGAAGACCAAGCCAATATAATAACAACTGCTCCAACTGAGAAGGACTAAGAATGGACAACTGCAACTGCCACAACTAGCATTTACTAAAAATAGTAAATAACATGAAATGCCACAAAACTCCAAGCCAAGAAACCCTAATTTCACCTCATTCCAGTCTACGGGTTCCGGAATAGACTGATGAATCAAAGAAGAGCGTATGGCCAAAATGGGGACATTACATTGCTTCACTTTAGGCCTGCATCAACTAAATTGCTTTGTACCAATTCACAATCGTCTGACACCAATTGTAACCACTCTACCAATGATAACAAAAGTAATTTGTGAAGTATTTACATAACAACTCCCCCTTAGACATATCACCTCTCCTTGTAGACAAGGAGCATTTCTCTTAACAAAGCACTTACATAGCTTCTTCCATATAGCTGCAAATATTATTCCCCTTTGACAAGCATTTCAAAGAGAAAGAAATGTAACTATTGATCTGTAACCATCAAGTTAGAAATTTTTAAAACTTATTTTACCTAACTTGATCTTCTTTTCATTTCCAAGGATGAATAAGGTACCAATTAAGATCCCCCTAGATTCATGATCTATCATTAAGACTCAGTGATGTAAGGTAGAATCAACCACATTTGGTGCTTCTTGTTGAACTTTCACTCTCCATACCTTCTTGTGCTTCTTTTGTCTTATCAACCTTCTTATCAGAAGCATGTGAACCATTGTTCACTTTGGGGGACCTATTTCTCTTCCTTTCATAATGTTCTATTTATCTTGCATAGTTTAATCTACAATTCTTTGCTATGTGACCAAAATTATTACAGTTTGGCACATTACATTCATGTCTACAATAGGAGAAAATTAATTCATATACATATATTTTGTGCTCCTTTTGGGTGTATCCCTACACATTCTAGCTCTATGACCAAAATGATTATAGGTATAGCAATAACCATAAAAACATGGGGAGTACCTGGTCATATCTTTTCTTTGTATAGGATGAGGTGGCCTTCTTTGCTTTTGCTTCTTCACATATCACATCCTTTTGAAATGGTTTGCATCAACTCCCTTTAAATGTTGATTTTTCCTCAAATCTTTGAGGACTAAATTCTTCATCTTCTTATCTGATGTGGGCTTCTTCTTCTAATAATCAAGAACTAAATTTTTATTGTTCTTCTTGTTTGTAGCAAGTCTATTTTCTTTTTCAACTCTCTTCTTATCAGCAGTGGGCTTCTTTTTCTCTTTTGTTTTCTTCACCTTAGCAATGCCTTCTTTTGATCTTCCATTTCTAGAGGCATTTTCCTTGGAACAACTCATGCAAGTTTTCTCTTCCTTGGTACAACATCTTTCTTCTACTTTGAATCTGTCATATAATTTTGCAGAAGCACTAGTAGAAGGACTATTTCCTTTCTCAAACCCAAGGCCAGAATTTTCTTTAGGTTTTGATGGATTTTGTGAACTAACTAGTTCATCAAGTATTTTTGAGCCACCTTTCAACTTTAGGCCTTTATGAATCTGCTCCTTAGAATCTCCTAACTCCTTTCTCAAATCAACTATTTATGCTTACAACTTCATGCACTCATCTAATTTAGACTGTAGTTCAGTCCTAACTGCATCATCTACTCTTTTAGCTTCTTCCACTTGTTTCTTTAGACTATCATTTGATCAAATTCTTCAAGGTTTTTGGTTAGCCTATCAATCTTCTTTTGTATATTCAATTTTTGTTCTTCATTATCATTCCTCAAACTCTTAATCTCATCTAGAATGTAGATGATTTTTCTTTTGAGGTCAACTTCTCCTTATTCACCAAAGGTTTTAGCTTCTTCTTCCTTTTTACCAAACCTTTCAACTTCTTCATCAGAAGTTATTCCAAAATCCATTGACAGGGATTCATTTCCCTTAATCCCATAGGTACTTTCATGTTCATCATCTGAGCTACAACATCTCCTATGGATGTATCTGCACTCTTCTCATCTTCACTCAGCTTCAAACATTTAGACTCACTTTCATATTTTTGAATCAAGTCCTGCACTTCATCATTATCCTCTTCATATATCCTCTTCAACTTGTTACAAACTTCATGTGTCATTTGATAATGCATGACTTTGACAAACACAGAGCTTGATAGCCCATTAAGAATTGCATCCATTGCCTTAGCAGTATCCTCATACACCTTTATACTATATTAAAATGCATACCCTTTGCATTTTCACACTTTTTTGGGTCCGCCTTGCTTTATTTATGCTTCTTTATGACTTAATTGGTCCTATTTTGTGTCCAAAAGCCTTATGAATTACATCTTTTTTGGTTAATCTCAACATTCTCCAATGCATAAATGATAATTTAATGAGTCCATCTATGTGTCCCTAATTTTTGGGTCGGAACTAAAATACCACCTAGGGTGTCTTTGTCCCCAAAGGTCTTGGGACCTTAATTTTGTGGTATCTTAATTGGGCCCCTTTTTGGTGTTTGTGCCCCAAGTTTCATGGCTTGGTACTAATATGACACCTAGGGTGTCTTAGTCCTCCTTGAGTCATTTTTGGGATTTAATTTCAAATTCTAGAGAGATTTAGCCTCCTTTATTTAATGAATTCATATGTTGGCTTAGTGTGATATAATTTTGAAATATTAAGCATAGATAAATATAAATACAAGGTTCCTCCTCTCATTTTTCATCCTAAGCAATATATCAAGCAATCTAAATAATCAAGTCTTTTGTGAGAGCATTCAAGAGCAGATCTATCAAGCATTTGAAGCCATCATCAAGATTCAAGCATCATATCAAAGAGTTTTCTTGCATCATGTGTGTTGTTGTGCTAACATTTTTGATGTAGGGTTTTGATTCAAGCAAAGCAATTCAAGATCATTCCTTTGGTTCAAGTTCCATATCCATTCCAACCATTACACACAAGGGTATGTGCAGGATCATGATGGGCCAAAAAGTGACAATATGATGGGTATGTGGCTGACAACTATTTTTTTATCCAAAATTGATGAAACGAAAAGGGTTTTTAAAGGAGATTCTCAGGTTTCCACCGATATAAATTATGATTTAATTTGAATTTAATAATTAATTATTATTCATTTTCTATTCAAATTATGACTAAAGTCCTGATTGATAGGTTGATTGAAAAAAATCTATAGCTTTCAAACGGTATCACATTTTTTGAATTCAAAACATGTGTCACATTCTATGCTTCGAATACTATAGGATTAAAAAATGAAAAATTGAATTTCATGAAGTTTTGACCAAGTTAAGGTGGTCAGACATACAAGTTTTTATATTTTTTAAAATGTTGTAATAAAAAATTCATAAATAATTATTTACTTAGAAAAAAATTACTAAAAAATATGCATCACATCGGCATGAGTCCTCTACTTATATCTAAAATATTATAAAAAAATATTATCATTTTATTGTGGTTAGGTGGTCAACAGACACCTACTTCTTATTTTTCCTAATTTAAGTACCACTACATTGAAATTTCAAATTTTCACCAAATAGATTTTTTTTTTTAAACAAACCTAGTAGTTTAGAAACTACATTCAATTTGCTACAGATTCTATTCTTACATATTTTTCAAATAATGTAGATAACTTATTCAAATTTTTTCATCAAGTTGCCTAACTCTGATTTTTCTGAATTTTTTGCCACTTAAGGGCCTGTTTTTTCCATGATGATCCTGCATATAACCACAATTTGGCAAACTTTCTAAGGGATTAGTGAGTTGTAGCATTGCATGTTTTTCATTCACCATTTCCTTCATTATTTCTATTTCATTTCAAGGTTTAATTACCAATAAGGAGTTTAACCAAGGAAAACCCCCATTCACTAACATACAACAAGTTTTTCCCATCTTGTATATTTATGATTGTAGATCTAGGTTGAATTCTTGAAGATAACTTGGAGTACAAAGTTGTAAAAGTTACAAAGTTGTCATCTTCGCGAAAACTCACCTATGGGCTAAATTCATAAGTTTCAAAACCTAAGATCAAAAAGGAAGCAAGTACAAACCTTGGAGCTAAGGATCACATTCAGAGTTTGCAAAAATTAAGAACGAGACTAATATTCCACCTTGGGTGTCTTAGTCCTCTCAAGCATATTTTTTACAGATTCCTTCAAATCTGGTTCCAACATCTGAGGACTCTGCATCTGCCCTAAAAAACAATGGGACTAATAAGCCATCCTGGGCATCTTAGTCCTCCACAATACTTTTTGGTAGCTTCTTTACATTTCCAGAATCCTCATAGCATCTCCAAATTTCCCAGGTACACACATAATATCTTGTTGTTGCATAATTTCATTATTTGTATCTTTCATTTAGCTTGCATTCCTGGTTCTAGGTCATTTTGCATATCATAATGTATTTTCCAATATTTTCTTTTCCAAGCATTTGGTTGGTGGTGAACCCCTTTAAAGCTAAGAAATTCCCCTTCTAGGTCCTCCTCATTGTGAATTGACTCACCTTGTGAGGTTGTTAGTCAATCCAATTGGGACTCTTAAGACACCTTTGAGTGATTAGTGGAGAAAGAGTGATATTCCATATATCCATTTTTCCTATTAATCATTTTGGTGAACCTAACTCTTTTGAGCATTCATTTTCTAATTTGGAGTTCATTAAAGTCCTAGATCTAGATTGAATTCGTTCTTGCATTGAATTTTGCATTAGTGAAATTGCATTTAGGGTTTCCTATATTTTGCATTAGTGAAAGTGCATATAGGTTGCATCTTTACTTTATTGCATCATTTCATTTCATTGGAAAACTGAAAATTGCATTGTCACTCATCTTCATTGTATTTATAAACATTCTTATTGCATTCAAGAGTGAAAAAAATAGCATTCCATATTGTATTCACTTGCTTGTTCCTAGTTATTTTTGCTTGCACTTATTTTCCACACTTATTTGCACTTATTATATCTAGTTATAATAGTGATATACTTATATTGTATTCACTTAGTTGTTTTTTTTATTTCATCATGGTTGTGCAATATTTATATTGTGCAAAAACAAGTCCAAACTGACAATAGTGTGAGCAACTTCTACACAATAGTAATCATTTCATGAAATTAACCTCAAACACAAAATTGAACTAGAAATCTTAAAAAAAAATTGTGCTTCATGTGCTCAATCGTATTTATAGGGATACACATAAATATTAATGCTCAATGCTTAGGCTATTGGGTTCTATGTTTTGAACATCATTATCTTCAATAGGCAATCTATAAACACCGTTGACATTCCAGAATTCACTATTTTTCCTCAAAAATCCTTTGCTAGGAATAAAACGCCCTTCCTAGCATCTTAGTCCCTCTCAGGATTTTTTCCTCAGAAGTATCTCTCTATTGTTTGTTGTTTGTTTCATTCCATGGAACTTTAGAATCTCACCAGGAGGACCAAGATGCCCTTCCTGGTGTCTTAGTCCCTCTTAGGATTTTTTCCTTAGAAGTCTCTCTCTATTGTTTGTTTTCTGTTTCAGTCCCTAGAACTTCAGAATCTCACCAGGAGGACCAAGATTCCCTTCCTAGTGTCTTAGTCCCTGTTGAATTTGACTCTCTAGTTTTTAGGATCTAAAATTACTTTTTTGTATTTCTGTGGGTTTCCTTCAGTTTTTTATTTTAGTTTCCCGAATTGTTGTTATTCCAATTTCTTTCATTTCAAGTGTAATTGCAAGCATAGGACATTATGTTCATTACACTTTTTGTGGTTTATCCCCTATATGAGTTGTAGTACTTGGTTTCCTACTATTAATACTATGGTTAGATGAAGTGCAAGATCATGGAATCCCGCGATAAGACACTCGTTGTGGATATTGGGTTATAAAGCTCTCTTACTTCTAGTGTTGGCACTAGTTCACTAGGTATGGACCATACCTTTGACACCTCTTTTGTTATGCCTACCTTACCTACAAATGTTGTGTCAAGTGTCCAATAAACGGTGGATCATATTCCTCAAGAAAACATAATGAAAATGCATGAAGACTTAGCTCATTTACAAGATAGCATAAGTACTGAAAACATTTCAAACACTGTTATACCTACATGTAGATAACCTTCACTACATGATGGAAAGTGATGAGGGACTGGAAGTTGTGTGTAACATAGCTCAAATCTTTGGAAAACATCTTCCTTCCACCACTAATGGTGCTCAAGCCTCAAACAACATGCCAAACCAAGGAGGAAGTCAAACTCCTCCCTCTTCAACCATAACCTCAATTCCCACTTATACCAATCCTCAAATGACCACAAAAATGAAACCAACTAGTAGCATCCTTCCTACCTCGACTATTTCCACTAGTACTCCTTATACCTATGTGGCATCCAACCTTATATCTCCTCCTATAAGCAATCCATTCATTATTCCTTACATACCACCACCATATTCATCTCCATCACACACTACAAGCAATGGTCCTATCATTAACCATCTCTTACAAAGTCTTTCATCCATTCAATGCCAAGTTTCCACCATATATCAAAATCAAAATGGTCCACCTTCATACTATGTTAAGAGCAACCCACTATCCTTGGAGATATTAAGAACTCTAGTGCCACAAGGTATAGAGATCCCTAGATTTGAGAAATATGGAGGAAAGGGAGATCATGTTAATCATGTTAATGTCTTTGCTGCTTTGTGTAGTGACTTTATCCTTGAAGACAAACTTTTAGCTAAACTTTTTCCCCGATCCTTGAAAGACATTTCCTTGGATTGGTTATTTGCATTACCAAATAAATCAATTTTTTCATTCAATGAACATGTTGAGACCTTTATTAACCATTTCCAAGTGCACATGGTCCCTAAAATGACATTAGTTGATTTTATTAGATGCAAGAAAAATGAGGGTGAAAAGGTCACTGACTTTATTTCACGTTACTAATCGCTTGATTCCCAAATCAATGTGAAGATTCCTTATTCCCACCTTCAAAAGATGTTCGTAGAAAACTTACAAAGCAAGATGAGGGATAAGCTCACCATGATGAAATTCCCCTCCTTCATGCATTTATGTGTATCCTTCGAGACTATCAAAATTTTTTAACCAGTAGTGAACCGAAACCCACCCCCACCAATCCTGAAAAGTAAGAAGCTTCAAACCAAAACACTTACCAACCTTTCAGAAGATAAAATAAAATTTTCCTTCAACTAAATTCCACCTCTCAACCTACCCAACTAGTTGATACCCAAGTAGCCGCAATAAAGAGGAGTAATTATTATATCTTTGGGGATCCGCAAAGGAAATTTACACCCTTACTTGACACACTTCACAACATTATGACCCAGATCTTAAACAAAAACATGCTTACCTTACCTCTTGTTTGACCCCTTAACCCTAGCAAGCCATTACCTCTGAGCTTTAGACACAATGCCTATTGTGCTTATCACCATCAAAAAGGACATGATATGGAACATTGCAATCATCTTAAACATCTTGTGCAAGACCTCATTGATTATAATCATATCCAAATTGGAGGTGTAAATGACAAAGGTAATAAGTATGTGGCTCCTCCCAACAAAAACTTGCAAATCTTTACCAATCCCATGCCCAACCATAATATTTCACTTGTTAAGGCTAGTGAAACTAAGCCCAATGTGATGAATGTTGACATGGATGATGAGAATATGAGCAATCAAGAACAAAATCATATGGATGATGAATAGAGTCCTATGGATACTAATGAACAAATTCCTATTGATACAATTATAGGAGTGGTTGACATCGAGCCTCATAAATAGAAAACCATTGACATTACTTTCTCCTCAGAAGAAACAATTAAATATGCACCTAATGGTCCTCTTTACATAGCCGGAAGAATCAATAACAAGCCCACTCCTAGGATTTTAATTAATCTCGTCTATGGAGAGAATGTGATCACAGAAGAAATTTTATATGTGCATGAACTTACTCAAGATAGATATGATAAATTGAAGTCATGGATTAAAATGCATGATGGTTTTTCTCGTGCTACTATGGGCTTGATCACACTCCCTTTACAAGTAGGACCGAAGAAATCAAATGTGTCATTCTCTATCATATCTAATTTGGACCAATTTTGTGTGAAGTTAGGCTACAAATGGCTTCATTCCATGAATGCAGTCTCATTCGTTGTCCATAAGTGCTTAAAGTTTCCAGTCGGTAATGAAATATTCATAGTGAACAATAGTGGCTTTAGATCACCCTCTTCCCATGGAAATTTCTCCTTAGATTATTTTTGGATTGAACCTATGGAACCTATAAGACCCCGTGAAGACTTCCTTTTCCTATCCTACCAAATATTTAAAGCAAAATGCATAGCCAATCTATTCCTTGAAAACTTTCCTCCACCCATGATTGAACCTCCACCCATACTTGAACTTTTGCCACCTAAAGAAAACAATGTCGAAACTAAAGTCCCTCCAACAAACCAAGACCTATCCATGAAAACTCCCTTACCTATATAATTTCCTACAAGAGACCTAGAGAAAACCAAACAAGTCCTAATTTGCCTCCTAAGAAAATTTATAAAGCCAAAGAGAAAATGGTTGAACAACCTTCTATGGTTTCTTTCGTTCTTCCCTCACAAGAAGAAAAGGAGCCTATGGTTGAAAAACCCACTCCTACACAAACACAACTTGAAAACCGAAACAAAAGGAACCAAAATGTTAGAGAACATAGGCATAGGCGTCATGCTATTTCTCAAAAGATGAATGAAGAGAACAACATTGAAAATCAAAATCCGAACTTGATAGAAGCAATAAATGATGACCCTCTTCTTTTACCAGAACAAATAGAAGCTATTTCTCCACCACAACAAGGGCCAGCATCTTCTATGAATATTATTATTCATCCTCCTATTGTGGTTAACTTGGATGATGATGAGGAAATAGCTAAAATCGATGAGGAAGTGCATAATGAGTTGAATTTGTTATTTTCCTCTTCTATGAGCTTAAACAACAAAAAACATGGTGATCCTCCTAAATCGAGTGATTCACCATGTGTTGAACCTGGTGATTCTCCTAGTACAACACTTGATGTTGTCCCTCTCGCTACTTATCTGCATTATGCATATACTGAACAAGACTTGGATGCGGATAACATGTTGGATAGTTGAATCGCATGTGCTTTAGTAGTCTTTTACCTTTTCTTTTTCTTTTGCTTTCCTTTTCACTTTCTTTTGCTTTTGATTGTGTGTGCATAACATGATCCCCCATGATGTTTTGTTTGATGTTTCTCTCTATGTGCATTCCTCTATTTGTACCTTCATTCTTCTATATGTCGTATAATTTTACCTTTTCATTGATCTTTCTCTTTGCTTTCATTTTTGTTTCTTGTGTTTTCCTTTTGGGGATGACACAAGGAATTGAGACATTCATGTCTCCTTCATGTTGACCCAAAAAAAAAAATCATTATCTTTTCTTCGCCTTTCATTTTCCTTTTCATTTTTCTTGTGTTTTTCCTTTTGGGGATGATGCAAGGTGTGAGACACCCTATGTCTCTTCCATGTTCACCCAAAAGGATTTATTTTTCTTTGTTTTCACTCTTTTTGTGTCATTCTTCCAGTTCTATGTGTATTTGGGGTATGTGTAGGATCATCATGTAAAAAATAGGCCCTTAAGTGGCAAAAAATTCAAAAAAATCAGAGTTAGGCAAACTTGACGTAAAAATTTGAATAAGTTATCTATATTATTTTAAAAATATGTAAGAATAGAATCTGTAGCAAATTGAATTCAGTTTCTAAACTACTAGGTTCATTTTAAAAAGAAAAATCTATTTGGTGAAAATTTGAAATTTCAATGCATTAGTACTTAAATTTCAAGGAAAAAATAATAAGTAGGTGTCTTTCTAACCACCTAACCACAATAAAATGATAATATTTTTTTATAATATGTTAGATATAAGTAGAGGAATCATGTCGATGTAACACATATTTTTTGTAATTTTTTTCCAAGTAAATAATTAATTATGATTTTTTATTACAACCTTTAAAAAATATAAAAACTCGTATGTCTGACCACCTTAACTTGGTCAAAACTTCATGAAATTTTTTTTTTTAATCCTATAGTATGTGAAGCATAGAATGTGACGCATGTTTCGGATTCAAAAAATTTGATACCATTTGAAAGATATAGATGTTTTTCAATAAACCTATCAATCAAGACTTTAGTCGTAATTCAAATAGAAAATGAATAATAATTATTTATTAAATTCAAAGTAAAGCATAATTTATATTGGTGAAAGTTGATAATCTCCTTTAAAAACCATTTTTCATTTCATCAGTTTTGGGTATACAAAAAGTCATCATCCACATACCCTGCACATACCCATCATATCGCCACTTTTTGGCCCATCATGATCCTGCACATACCCTTTGGTGAATGATGACAGTTCTGAACTCTCTAATATTATTGCAGCAAAGACAGATATTGACCCCAAATCCATAGATCCCTTATGTGTTCTGGGGGGAAACCCTCATTTCCTTTTTTATCTTTTGGCTACTTTAAAGTAATTTCTCACAGCATGGTGTTAACAATTTCTTTAAAGTGGGGGCATACATTGGCATTATTTTGGCATGATTTCACTTGCATTTTTTTTCCTTTGATGCAATTTTCTTATTTCACGTGATGTTTTTTCTCTTTGTGGTGACATTGGGAGTAATTTCCTTCAAGAGCGTGATCTATCTTAGCATATTATAATCCCCTTAGTGGTGATGCGACACACTGCATCCCTTAAGTGGTGAATCTTTTATCCTTTGATCGGTCCTCTCTTGGAGACATTATGAACGATGTCCCCTAAGAGTAATACCTCATATGAACTAAGAAAAATCCCTTTGAGAATCTGTCTTTCTTGTTGAATTTTTGTACCTTATTAAAGTCATGGAGGTATGGCTTTGATATGGTCCCCTGGGGCTCACCTAGTGAACACCTAGCTTCACTAGCCCATGTGAGCATGCATTTTTGTACCTTATTAAAGTCATGGAGTTATGGCTTTGATATGGTCCCTTAGGGCTCACCTAGTGAACATCTAGCTTCACTAGCCCTTGTGAGCCTGCATTTTTTTTGCATAGTGAACAACATGTTCCACTTGTAAACCCTTTTGGACAAACAACCTAGACCCAGTCCACCGCGTTGGATGGCCAATTGAAGCTTGATCTATTGCAATTTTCCTTTTTCCTTTTCTTTTTTCATTTTTTCTTGTCTTTGATGGTGTATGTTTGTGATTTAGTTATGGCTTCATATATCATCCATGAGCGCATTCCTTTGTGCCTATGTTGGTTTTCCATAGGATCTTAATTCTGGGGGCTTGGCCACCCTCTTGATCATTGTCATCCTATCTTACTAGCATTGGTACATTTGAACCCCTCTTAATTGCATGGTTGGCTACTTTAGTTTGATTTTGAAGCAATTTCATCCTCTCACTAAATTTGGGACTAAATGTAGTGTAGTAAAATGCATACCCTTTCCATTTTCACACTTTTTTAGGTTCGCCTTGCTTTATTTATGCTTCTTTATGGCTTAACTGGTCCTATTTTGTGTCCATAAGCCCTATGAATTACATATTTTTCTAGTTAATCCTGACATTCTACAATGCATAAATGATAATTTAATGACTACATTTGTGTGTCCCTAAGTTTTGGGTCGGGACTAAAATGCCACCTAGGGCATTTTTATCCCCCAAAGGTCTTGGAACCCTGAAGGTATCTTAATTGGGCCCCTTTTTGGTGTTTGTGCCCCAAGTTTCATGGCTTGGGACTAAGATGCCACCTACGGTGTCTTAGTCAGTTCCTTGACTCATTTTTGAGATTTAATTTCAAATTCTAGCAGGATTTAGCCTCCTTTATTTAATGAATTCATATGTCTGCTTGGTGTGATGTAATTTTGAGATATCAAACATAGATAAGTATAAATACAAGATTCCTTCTCTCATTTTTCATCCTAAGCAATCTATCAAGCAATCTAAATAATCAAGTCTTTTGTGAGAGCATTCAAGAGCAGATCTATTAAGCATTTGAATCCATCATCAAGATTCAAGCATCATATCATTCCTCAAACTCTTAATCTCATCTAGAATGCAGATGATTTTTCTTTTGAGGTCAACTTCTCCTTATTCACCAAAGGTTTTAGCTTCTTCTTCCTTTTTACCAAACCTTTCAACTTCTTCATCAGAAGTTATTCCAAAATCCATTGACAGGGATTCATTTCCCTTAATCCCATAGGTACTTTCATGTTCATCGTTTGAGCTGCAACATCTCCTATGGATGTATCTGCACTCTTCTCATCTTCACTCAGCTTCAGACATTTAGACTCTCTTTCATATTTTTGAATCAAGTCTTGCACTTCATCATTATCCTCTTCATATATCCTCTTCAACTTGTTACAAACTGCATGTGTAGTTTGATAATGCATGACTTTGACAAACACAGAGCTTGATAGCCCATTAAGAATTGCATCCATTGCCTTAGCAGTATCCTCATAACCTTTATACTATATTAAAATGCATACCCTTTGCATTTTCACACTTTTTTTTATGCTTCTTTATGACTTAATTGGTCCTATTTTGTGTCCAAAATCCTTATTAATTACATCTTTTTTTGGTTAATCTCAACATTCTCCAATGCATAAATGATAATTTAATGACTCCATCTATGTGTCCCTAATTTTTGGGTCGGAACTAAAACACCACCTAGGGTGTCTTTGTCCCCAAAGGTCTCGGGACCTTAATTTTGTGGTATCTTAATTGGGCCCCTTTTTGGTGTTTGCGCCCCAAGTTTCATGGCTTGGAACTAATACGCCACCTAGGGTGTCTTTGTCCTCCTTGAGTCATTTTTGGGATTTAATTTCAAATTCTGGCGAGATTTAGCCTCCTTTATTTAATGAATTCATATGCTGGCTTAGTGTGATGTAATTTTGAAATATTAAGCATAGATAAATATAAATACAAGGTTTCTTCTCTCATTTTTCATCCTAAGCAATCTAAATAATCAAGTCTTTTGTGAGAGCATTCACGAGAAGATCTATCAAGCATTTGAATCCATCATCAAGATTCAAACATCATATCAAAGAGTTTTCTTGCATCATGTGTGTTGTTGTGCTAACATTTGTGATGTAGGGTTTTGATTCAAGCAAAGAAATTCAAGATCATTCCTTTGGTTCAAGATCCATATCCATTACAACCATTGCACACAAGTTGGAAAACTTTCTAAGGGATTAGTGAGTTGTAGCATTGCATGTTGTTCATTCACCATTTCCTTCATTATTTCTATTTCATTTCAAGGTTTAATTACCAATAAAGGGTTCGACCAAGGAAAACCCCCATTTACTAACAAACAAGTTTTTCCCATCTTGCATATTTATGATTGCGAGTCTAGGTTGACGTCTTAAAGATCACTTGGAGTGCAAAGTTGTATTACAAAGTTGTCATCTTCACAGAAACTTACCTATGGGCTGAATTCAGAAGTTTTATAACCTGAGATTGGAAAGCAAGCAAGTGTAGACATTGGAGCTCAAAATCACATGCAGAGTTTGCAAAAATTCAGAATGGGACTAATACGCCATCTTGGGCTTCTTAGTCCTCCTAGGAATATTTTTCAGAGATTCCTTCAAATCCAATTCTATCATCCAAAGACTCTACATCTAGCCCGAAAAATAGTAGCAGGACTAATACACCATCCTAGGCATCTTAGTCCTCCACAACACTTTTTTGCAGCTTCTTTACATTTCTAGAATCCTTATAGCATCTCCAAATTTCCCATGTACACATACTATCTTGCTATTGCATAATTTCATTATTTGCATCTTTCATTTAGCTTGCATTTCTAGTTCTAGGTCATTTTGTATATCATAGTGTGTTTTCCAATGTTTTATTTTCCAAGCATTTGCTTGGTGATGAACCCCTTTAAAGCTGATAAATCCCCCTCCTAGGTCCTCATTGTGAATTTACTCACCTTGTGTGGTCGTTATTCAATCTAATTGGGACTCCTAGGACATTTTGAGTGATTGGTGGAGAAAGAGTGATATTCCATATATCCATTTTTCCTATTAATCAACCTTATTTTTAGCCTTAATAGTTGGAGGTGTAGTAGGAGTTGTATATATCCATATGTACTACTGAAATCCACACATTAAACCCTTTGGATCCCAAATGTGTCTTCATTTTTTTCCTCTAACACTTATAGTCTAATCCATCAACTTGAGAAATTCATTTTTTTCAGATGATCCTTCCTGTCAAACCATTTTGTGTTCACTTATCCAAGATCTAACCAAGTTGATAAAGCTTCTCCTAGGGAACCTAGGGCTCTGATAACAATTTTTGGAACACAAAAATCTACTAAGAGGGGAGGGTGAATCAGTAGATAGTAAAACTTAGCCTTCAAACTTTTATGAAAATTATTTCTTTTAGCTCTGAGTACTTTATGCAAAATAATTCATTAAGCCCTTAATGTGCAGATTAACTAAACACACAAAGAGATAAACAAACATTCACACAAAACATCACATAACACTAGATATACATGGAAAAACCAAGATTGGAAAAACCACGGTGACAAAGGTTGTTTGAGTATACTACACAAATCTAGTGTCACAAAGAAATCTTTTGGTACATTGTTTAAGGGAACCAACCCTAAGGAAGCACCAACTCCCTGATTTAGGAGTGCCAACTGTAAGGAAGCACCAACTCCCTACACTAAGCACCAACTCAGTTATCAGATGACACGAACCAATCACATTTACATTGACAAATACAAGTGATTCACATGAATCCAATTCTTTGTTACAAGTCTGATTTGCAACTACAGAGGCATTCGCGTTGTTGTTGATTCTACAATCTCAGCACCACATCCCTCTGCTCTACACTCTCTTCTCCTCCACACTTAGAACATTCATTGTTCTATCTTGTTGCACTATAGACTCTTCTCACTTTCTCATCACTTGCAAACTATACACTTTGATAATATCTTATTGTCTTTTTTCTTCACTGACCTACAATTACTACCTCAAGATTCTCACACATAATCAAATCATCTTGAATCCACTGTTAGGGTTTCACACACCTACTATCTTCTCTATCAAGCTTCTTGTTCATCTCATGCCTTTCACCACCATCTAGCTCATCTGGAAACATCTATCAGGGTTTACTAGATATCTTACTTGTCACACAACCTCTGCATCGAGCCACATCTACATTAAATTTGGATATAGAGAATTTTCCAAATCAACTCTTAGTCAAACCCTAGAATCAAATATGCAATTAATATATTCATATGTTTATTTGATATGATCCTGATCTCTATTGTCTTAGGAATCTATGTCGCCGCCTTGAAGATCAAATCTCTAATCAGATGGTCCCTAGAGTAGTTGAATGAATTGAATTCGTTCACTACGTTAGTTACTAGATGAAACCCTATTTACACAAACTTAGTTGTTTGATATCTTCAAATTTGAAACTGGGCCATCGATCATGTTCTTCGTGCCACGAACCTCTGGCTCTCCATTGATCTTGGAAAATTTTAAACATCACCATCATATTAAACCTCTTTAAACTAGCATCATCGATCTCCATCTCACAACTATCACTTTACACCATCGAAGACACTTTAACATATCGGGCTGAGACATTTTAGGGTGTCACCGATATTTACATTTCTTTCTAATACCGCTGGCGAGAGGCACGAGCCCACATCATCACCACACAATTCACAACAAGGATGTGAATTGGTCTACTGATCAATCATCCTTCACCATTTTTCATCACATGTCAACACCTTATCGGGTCCCACTAAGGTCTTCACCATGACTTCATTGTGTCGATGGGACACCATAGCAACTATCTCTGATATGGAATTATCTCTTTTATGAAGTTCTATCAGAATGTCAAAGAGACACTGAAGCAACTCACACCGATATGAGAAGGTATCACTGATATACCTTGTAGCTTTGATCACGTGGTCCCTACTACCTATGTGTCAACCCTATCATCATCGTATAGCAAACGTCACTAATGTCACTTGATATACCGCCACATGTCTTATTGATGTCATCCTTCACTGTCATTCAGTCCCACCTTATCGGTGAAGGGGCCAACTCCCCACATGATAAAATAGGCTTAAGTTATGACTTTAAAGGCAACCTGTAACCTCCAAAAAATAGTCAATGTCAAAACAGAAATTTTTTTAAGGTGTCATGAATGCAACAACCTTAGGGTTTATTTTCAAACCATAGTTCTGACCAAGAGAAGAAATAAATGCATTTTGAGCATCCAACACATCATCTAATTCTATAAATTATATATATGGAATGCACTCAAAAAATCCACATCAAATCTGCTACCTATTTTCACCTCTGTCTTCTGGAAGAACCCTCTACAACAATATGTCAACAATCTCCTTTATAGGATCAGTTACATCTTCTCCTCTGACCCCACTTTTAACACCACTGACAACTATATGCCAACAATATGAGACTCGACAAACAACCCACCAATTTTTTTCAAGTATGCATCCCAAATGGATGTAGCTAGAAGATGATGTAGATCCTACTACACTGAATCACAAGAGGCCAAACCTATGCCAATATGAGCATCATCAAATGCACCAGTAGATAGAGGAGATGAAATACAAGGCTTGAAATAATGGGATCATATGTGAGAACACCCAAGTTCAAGAATCCAAATGTCTCCTCTAAATCATGGTTCACACTAGAAGTGTGATCAATAGTTGAAGGAACAATGTCACCATCAGGAGAAAAATATGCAAATATATACAACCGAGATGAATGATCAACCATACCAATAGCAATAATATCTCTACTCTCCAAGTCTCGAATGATAACTTAACTAGGAGTGAACTCCACATTCCTCCCATCTCCACCATGTGTAATTTGATATATGGAAAGAAGATTATTCGTCAAATGAGGAACACACAAAACATCCTAAAAAGGTGTTTTCCCCAAAGCTAATAGATCCCTTCCCAAGTATATTCATGTATGTATTGTTTCCCATCAAAATAGGAGACATAGTGCATGGCTCAAAAGAGGAGAAGATAGACTATGAAGATGTCATATGATGAGAAGCTCTCAAATCTAGAAGCCATCTCCCTGAACTTAGACCTGAAAAAGAACAAAGAGCTTTCCCTTTATTTCCTAATGTAGTAGCCAAATCGGCATGACATTTTCCCTTATTAGACTGTTTTGAAGATGATGAAGAAGAAGATGGAGACTCAAACGTTCTAGAAGGAAAATCAATATAATTCTTTGTGAGAAGATGCTTCAACTCATCAATATCCTTCATGTAACCAAAATGTTCATGATGCCTGAGATTCTTGCAATACGAACAAGTAGACTTCTCCTTCTTAGATGATTTATCTAAGGAAGAGGATTTATCCATTGGTTGATTGGAATGTGGCTTGATCTTTGACTTCTTCTACTTCTTATCAATAGTATCTAATTCTTTCACCTGACTAACCAACAATGCTTGAGATTTAGAAGACTTGATGAAACCCATCAAGATAAGATTTTGTTGCTCATGTATCAACATCTCAAAACATGATGTAAATGATGTTGTAGTATATGCAGACCCCATAGTCAACCTATGAGTATGAAAGCTAGAAACAAAAGTAGCATAATCATGACCAATTTTGTTCAATGAATTATAGACGAATTGAATGCCCTTCTTATCAATACTACATGCTTTACCTCAATACGCATCTTGCAAAAGCTCAAACTCAAATCATCTCAAATTCGGGAAGGGGTTTTGCAACTCTGGAGCTCTGATACCATGTAGGAGCTGAGATATAGCTCATAGAACATGTTTGAGTCACTCAAGGGCTCAATCCTCTAGGATCATCTACAAAAACCAACAACAACCTTCCACAAGAGGGAAAAGAAAGAACATGAAATTGCAACAATGGATGCAAGATGTGGCCAATATGCAATACTCGAGATTGCAATGATATATTAGACTTACACAACACTCAACTGAGCTTTGGATGAATAAAATATACATATGAAGCCTTGCTTATATAGGCAAGGAGATAGATAGGGTTAGAAAAGATCATGACAAGTGTCTTAATCCTATCACATGAGACAACTAAGACATAATGACCTCAATGAAAATATTAAATGAATTCAAGAGAATTATTAAATGCCTAGATAACTAAAAGTAAATAATAAGACATGGCCCCATTATAACTAACTTCTATAAATAACAACTAGGTAACTTAACTCCTAAGTAAACTTATAATAATGTGAATAGGTCCTCACTAATAACTAGTTAGGAAATAACCCCATTCACACCAACAATTCTGAAAGGTATCTTCCTATATGTAAAATTACCCCATTTTTTGGTAATACAATCTTATATTTGTCTTATTCATGGACTAAAGTATAATAGTAACTTGAATACCCATCTAGGAATGAAAAACTTTATGAACCACCTATCATTTGAATATTTTTTTCCATGGAGGGAAGAGGATGATGTTTATTAAGGGAGGCACTATTTATGTCCCTAAATTCCACACATAATCTAATCTCTCAATTCTCCTTTATTTTTGTAACTAGGTTTTCCACCCAAAAGGAATGGAGATATGAAAAATAAACAAGGGAAATACACTGTATTTGACAATATTGGTAGGTTCTTAGGCACGTTGGCACTCCCATTGGGAATTAGACCAATCACTATGTGAAAGTTGAGGTTGCACGTTCATCAGTATTAAATTTTCCTTGGAAAAGGGATACTCTAAACTTTGGGTGGAGGGAGGAGCAATAAACATTGTCAATTGGCTACATGGAATTCAAAGGCCTAGCTAGACTATTGAGTAGTTGATTAAGGATGCTATTATGATGTTAAGATCTTGTGAGGAAATTTTTGTTTCTCACATCTATCGAGAGGGAAACTCATTAGTGGATTTTTCGCTAATGAGGCTATCAAAAATAATTAGTATAAGGCGTGGGAGGAGTACTCTCTCCTTCTTGAGGGTGCTAATGTTTTAATGGCATGAAATGATGGATATGGCTGATCTT
>VDFB02317935.1:0-13311 GCA_007258455.2 Sequoia sempervirens | reverse complement strand
GGTGTTATAAATAACACCACCATAAAGGGGGTATGTCACTAAGTCAAGTCTTGCAAGATTTCAATGAAATGGATAGGGTGATATACCCCCTTAAATGTTGGAATACTTGTTGTGTTGATATTTTAAGGAAAAGAAGGGGAAGAGGGGAGCCTTGAAAATAATACACACCTCACAAAACTAGTTATCCTTGTCCCCAAAGTATATAGGCAAGGAAAACCATGCAATATACTATCATGTTGCTACCATAAAATAAATATGGTTGCACATAATATTGTACCATCATGAATGGAAATGATCAAACACATGGAGCTACAAGTGCCACATAGTGAGGAGAAACACCATATAAGAGAGATTATCATTTAGAATTATAGGTGCATCAACACATGGAAGAGCACCAAAATCAATAAGTTGTTCTATTTTACTACTCAAGGCCTAACATTCATTGTTTTTTATAAGGTAAGCAAGGTTTTGAAAGGACCAAGAACCTTTTATAGAGCTAAGAGAAGGACACTTCCAAACAAAAAAGTCTCAAACTTTTCCAATGAAATAGAGAAACAGTACCAATAGAGACACCTCAGTAGTGCAATAGAAACACAAACAACACCTAGTCACCAAAAACCAGGAGTGACAAAACACTCAAGACCAACAGCAATCCTGAGTCAAAGATAAACCTGGCACCACAACCAAGAGCAACAAAACACTTAGGATAGGAACCAGTCCTAAGTCAAGGAAAAAGAAACAACAAAGGTCTTTAGCCAAGAAACAACCCACAATACTACAGGCCCAAAAGACTTCCTAAAACAACCAAGCCACTAATCACCTTCAGCAGTTGGACTACAACAGACCTTCCACTCAATATAGACAAAAATGATCCTAACAGTTTCTTACCAAAAGAAGGGTAAGAATCACAAGTTGTTGTGGAAAGATCCCATAACCAATCACAAACCCCACCTCAATAGGAGAAATGAAAGGGGGAAGAAAAAAGGCAGCAAAAGCACCCAAAAACAACTATAGATTCCCAAAATCCTTCACCTCAATAGAAGCATACAACAACAAAGTAGAGTAAAAGGTAGCCAAAAACCCACAGCAGCACCACCAAGCCCCTCCAACCAAACCAATCTCCACCACAATAAGAGATAGCTCCACCTCCATAGGAGAAGCCAAAAAGGGGGTCATCTGAATAAGAACACTACTTCCATCTAGATCCACACACACCACCTCAAAAGGAGATACCACCTCAATAGTAGTCACAAGATGAGGAAGTAGGAAGAAAGAAAGAACTAAGCAAGCAACAACAATAATCATCAACCTCAAAACCAGATCCACAAACTCTCCCTCAAAAGGATATGACTCAACCTTAATAGAAGTCACTAAATGAGGAAACAGGAAGAAAGTAAGAACATAGCAAGCAACACCAATACTCATTAACCTCAAACCCACGTAGGTTGTTAGAAACAAATAGACTTCCAAAGGATCCCTAAACTAACCCCCATCAAACACATCTACAGTAGCAAACTAGCAGTAAAAATCCACTAGCACAGGCCATTCTACACTACACAAGCAACAAACCCCCATCTCCCTAAGAACAAACAACAGTTGACCTCACAAACCTTTAGACCCAACAACAAAGTAATCATGAGTAACCATAGAGCAAGCCACATAAGCTGACTTCCAGCCACAAACATAGGAAAAGATCCCAACAACAACCAGACCCCCAAAGGGACTAAGAAAACACCTCCTCTATAGTAGCAAACTCTCCCACGGGATAGAGCCACAACCCGCAAAGACCAATAACTCTAGTAGTGCAATACCGAAGTTCTTATAAGAGAGAAGCCCCTAGAAGCTTCCTTAAACACCAAGTGAAGCAATCCCAAAGCAAGCCCAAAAAAAGCTAAGATAAACTTCTTCTAAGACCAAAAGGCCCCAAAAAACACAAACTTCATAGCTACCAGAGTCTTAGAAAAAAGATGACAAGAAAGAGTGTTGCAGACAAGTATCCCTCAAGCATGAACAATAATATCTCTAGAACTAGGAATAGCCCAATCCACCATGTAGCAGAGAGCTCCAAACAAAAGAGGGGTTGAAAAAATAATCCCAACAGTTGAACAAACTTCCCAAGCACCAAGCCAACCCAAAAAACCTTAGAAAAGAGGCAAATAGGAAAACAAGGAAAGACAAAGCCACCACAAAGAAGCACTAGCAACACACACCATAAGATGAGCTACCAGGAAAGCTCAAGCAACAACCCGACCCCTCAAAGGCCGAGCAAAAGAGGTAAAAGACATCCTCATCCCCCACCCATCTAAAGAAGGAAAATAATAAAATAGTAAGAAGCACATCAAAAAAGGGAGGGACCAAAATCTTGAACCTTTACCCAACCATTTACCTCAAAGCAGTCTCAAACAAGTCAAACCAGGGAAAGGATAGAGCAAAGAAGATTTCCAAAACCACAGGCCCCAACCCCAGCAGGGGCGAACAATAAAGATCAGAAAAACAAAACAAAGTCCTTCCAAAGACCAACCCACCCACAAGACTTGTAGGGAATACTATAGAAATCCATTGAAGACACCAGAGAAGAGAATTCAAAGAAGCCTCATCAACATCGACACCAACAACAGAGCCAAAAGAGCCCAGAATGAACCACAAGAAACACCCACAAGCAACTAGCAAAAGGGGAATAAGCCAAAAAACCCTAGTGCACCAAGAATCACCATCATCGCCTTTAGATTCAGATTTTCCATCCCCATCTCCAATGGAGGAATTCAAACTACCTGAACAACTGCACTTCCCACCCAAGTGCTCCATAATTTGTGGAACAACTTGTATTTTTGTTTTATTTTTGTTGAAAAATAGCATTCATTGTTAGAATAACCATGCACTCAATGATATGCACAAAAAGAGTGGTTTTTATAAAATTTCTTACATATTGGAGGAGGAAGATTAATCAAGTGGGATTTTAGAAGCCTCAACAAAATATGGTTTTGCTTAGATAGAGGATAAGAAATATGATACAACCCTTTCTCTTGTGAAGAAATTTTTTCTCACTTACCACAAGATGATATAAATATAATAGATGATGGAGGATGAGATGTAGATGAAGGATAAGGTTGGAACCCTAAACCTATTTTTTCAAGGTATAGTTTATAATTCACATGATCCTTAACTCCTTGTTCCTTATTTTCATTATATCTAATTTTACAAAGAATTATATATCCAATCCCACAATTTTTTTCCAACTCGGATGGAGGAGGAGAAGTATTGTTTCAATGTTTATGAAAAAAATCAATTCCTTTGCAAGAATTCAAATCTTTTAGGTGTCAAATGTTAGGGTTAGATATTTCCAATGCATGAGGGATGAAAGCTAAAGATCCCTCATCGCCATAATGGGATGATTTTTTTGGAATTGTTGATGTAGAAAAAGATGCAATTAAAACACAAGACTTCTTAGGCTTAGACTGTGAGATTTTACCTTCACCTACAAAGGAGGGTATAAAATATAATGAACCCAAATCATCACCAAAATGTATGTATTTTAAGATGAATCTATATTATGATAACTATTTACAATTTGAGAAGAGGAATGACAAGATTGTGTTAAAACAATTTTAGACTCTATAGGCTTTGATGATGAAATTTTATACTCCCCAATGAAAGTAGATGTAAAATATAATGAACCCCAATCATCATCCAAGTGTACATTCATAGTATCATTATCATTGGAAGGTGATGGTTCCACTTTTTGAATATGGAATAAAAGTAATAAGAGAGTTGGAAATTTTATGTTCGGATTATAAATCATAACTTTTTGCATTTTCTTTAATTGTTTGTACCTTGTTATTATATTCATACTTCATCTCACAATGAAGAGTAGATGGGAATCCCTTCATGGGATGAATCCATGATCTACCAAGAAGATTATATGATAGAGGTTTAGGCATGACATGGATAAGGGTAGGTAAAGTCACGAGTCCTACCTTAATGGGTAGTGTTATTGTACCTAGTGGTTGCCTACCAAAATTATCAAAGCCATAAATACAAAGATTTTTGGGTTTTCTGAGAGACTTATCCACACCAATTTTATGTAAAAGGTCAATGCTACAAACATTAGGGCTTGATCCATTTTCAATTAGAGTACATCTAACCCTAGTTTTATTAATGACAACAATATTATTAGAGGCTCATATTGGTTTTGGACTTCAACATAAGGTAATTCATGTTGAGGGAATGCAATATCCAAATTTGTTGCATTCATACTACCTAAAAAGGTTGCTACATCATAAATGGTTTAATAAAAGGTGGCACAAAAACATTCTACAAAGCCTCTTAGAGCATACCATGATAGGTAGGTGAAATTTGAATTAAATCCCAAAGAGAAATTTTAGTTGGAGTATTACGAAGTTTCTCAATGAGGTCATATTCCTTATGTTGAGGAAGACAAGGTGCAGAAGGAAGATGTGGTTGCAGAAATGAAATGGAGGATAGAATTTTCTTTGGTTTTTAATTATTTTGAAAGTTGTTATATGTGTGAGAAACCGTATGATAATTTAGTTGAGTTGACACATTTTGTGTTCATGACTATTTTGAGAGAGGTTTTTTACAAATTTTAGGATATGACAAGGAGGTTTAGATTAGTTTGGAGGGGGTCCTATAATGAGAAAATTCCTAGTGTGACATTTAATAACATGGGAAGGAGGTTAAATGATCAACTGTGGTTTTTTAATTTCAACTAATTTTACTATTTGTTGGAAATCCTCTATCAACAGATATCAATGGTTGCATCTTCTTATGTCATTATATTTGTTGTGTGGTCTCACAACACACCCCAAGACTGAGAAGGCTTGGGGACCCAAGTGGAAAAAATATAACTCTTATTGTAGGAGCTAACAAATTGAAAGATCACCGAGAAGTAAAGAGAAGAGAATCTTTGATAATAAAAATACTTTGTAATGAAAGTGTTTCAGGCACCAGATATCGAGTACCAGAAACATGTAAAAGGTGAAAGGTAATGCAAGTTTGAATGGAAGGCTCCAGTCCGGTATGCAAGAGTCTAGTATAATGGAGTCTGGTAATATGGAGTTTTGGTATAACTAAGGTCCGAGAAAGTATGTGGGTAAAGTTGAATACCATGTACCAGGTTGTAATTTGTGAAGTGAAAATGCTAAAATTTTAAGTTTATCTAATGATCTCAATAATCCGGTATATATGTGAGGATTTATGATATGCTTAAAATCATTTTGATTGTGGAATTTTTTTATTAACATTTGAATAATGGTTTTATTTACATGAGATGATATAAATGTTTTTTTTCTTTAAAAGGGATTTAATGTGTGGAATTTGTGATTGCAAGAGATACAAATTGTGATGCAAAGTTTGGGTATGGATGGTTAGGAAAATTTTATTTGTAAACAAGTTTGGTGATGTTACCAGGTTCAACAATGCACTTTAAAATCTCATGCTGGAATGGAGTTTGTTATAAAGATGTGCCAGATACTAGAATCCGGGGATCCTGGAGTTCAAGCATGCAATATAGAAGTGTACTTATTTTGGGGGTAATTTATTCTAGGAATGTTCAAATCGAGGAACTTGAAATATAGGAATAATACTTCCACCTATCACTTTGTTATCATGGGAATTTTCTATATTTTATTTGAGCATATTTTTTTGGTTCAAGGAAGAATCCTAGTGAAGATTAAAGGTCAACACCCAAAGAGCTTCAACATGTAATTGGAGTTGACTTTCATTGACTTCGATTACAATTCTCTTATTGGTCACTACATTCCACGTGCCTTGATGAGATTGGTCCCTTGGATTTCCTCTCATGTATTTGTCTTATCATGTCTGAGCCTTGTGTTCTATAAAAGGCCAGAGGATCCCTTTTTTATTTTTAAGTTCAAAATTTGTGGATGTTGGAGAAGCATAAACTTTTAAGTTTTGTTCTTTTTTCCTATTTTATAAACCATTTTGGCATAAAACTTTGTATGCACATACACATTGATTAATATCAGAGCTTATTAGATAGCTACCTATCTCAGTATCTTTTGTAGCTAGTTTTGTTAGTTCAACCGAACAAGATTGTATGTTGCGTCGTTTAAGGGTGCATACATAACCTACTTGGTGTCCACAAATGAAACCCCTCTCTTTAAAAGCTTGCACCATTGTATATGTAGTTGTGAAGCAATCTAGTGAAGTATAAAACAGTTTGCTCTATTTTAATTGATTCTTTGGGGCATCCATGGAGAATAACTGGGAGAAACTTTTAATTTTTAGTTTTTTTATGCTTTATTTTAGAATAGATGTTTAAATTCTTGAAAATGTTCCAAAATTTGAATGAATGGATGAAATTTTATTGAAAATATTTTGTTTTCCATAAAATTGTTGAATGCTTAATGCTAAATATAGTTAAGTGATAGCAAAGAATTTGTGATGTTCATGAAATGTTACAACAAATCTTCCAGTTTCATGATACATGAACTTGATGTTTCATTGAGAATCCAACACCTAAAATATTTAATTCAAAATAGTAGTCCCTTTGAGATTAAAAGCAATATCACATCAATACCCAAGAGTAACCCTAGTGCAACCATGACCTGCTCATCAAAGACTTGGGATTGAACGAAAGCCAATATTTTCCCTATTAATGCAGAATTCCCATTTAGGTTGTCTTTGTTTCATATCTTTCAAGAAGGATAGGCTCTTTGCAGTCTTCTATGTGAAGAATTTATTCGCCCTATTTGCTGCAAATAAAATTGTCATCAATAGGAACTAGGGCTATAAGGAGGGCCTCTCTTTAATGTTTTAGGTCTCATTCCTTGGAATTGGAGAATTATACTTTGAAACACTAGTTTTGAGTTTGGTAAGAAGATTGTAAGTGAGAAATTGAATGCAAGTTGGATTTCTCTATGGAAGTTGAAAAACTTCAAAAAATATTTAACCAGAAATTGTATCCTTTGAGTTTATTCATTTTTGGAAGAGTCACCAAATGCAGAATTCATGATACAACTAATCACGGTGAACTTGAGTGTGAATTTTTTTTTAACTAGGGTAAGTTTGGCTATAAGTAAAGTAATTTCATTAACAGAGGAAGTTTTAACTAATAAAAGAAAGGGATTGTTAACAAGAAAAACATTTCACCCTAGTGGAATTGGAAATGTTAAAAAATTAACAGATACACCAAAACAGTTGGAAAACTACAATTATTATAAATAAAATTTTAACATTTTTGCAGGAAAATAAGCAAGAATGTCGAGATTCAGAGATATTTCATCACAAACGAGGAAATGACATTGATGAATCAGCATTCCCTGTATACATGGAAAACGCAGATAATGAGAAGAAGCAGGAAAATCAAGTGGGAAACGCGTGTATTTTTCTCCAAGTTGAAAATTCACAAGCTATAAAAGGAAATTTTCCTGATTTTATACAAGATACAGAATATCAATTTTTTACTTTTTCTCTCTAATAGCAATATAAATAGTGATATATCTTGGTCTAACAAAATGCAAAGTGAAGATAGGGTAGAAGACATGAAGATTTTCAGAGGAGGAGAAAGCAAAGAAATAGACATAGTCGTTCATGGAAATGGACTAGGGCTGGAAGAAGGTAGAGTATGGTCGTATCAAATGAAATGTGTGCAATCAATCTCTAATGAGTTTGTTTTCATGCATATGAGCCAAATCAAATTAGTAAGTACGCTTTTGAATTTATGATGTTTAAACGTAGAAAATTTAAGATAATTCATTATTATAGTAGAACACTAAAAATTTTGATGAGTTAATTTAAAGATAAACCTGTTGTAATTCGTACCAAAACCGTAGAAGAAATAGTTGTAGAAATCAAAGTAAATTGCTTTATTAGGGTTAATAGATTTTGTTATGTTAGAGTTAGGGTAGTTAGGGTTAGTTTTCTTTTTGTAGGGTTTTTCTTTGTTTTGTTTCTTTTCTTTCTTTTTGTCTAGCCTCTGCATTAGAAAATTCTGCATAAACTTATCTTACACATGAGATTTAATTCAAACATTTGTAAAATTGAATTGTGGAAAGTGAAATAATAAAACCATAGAAAGTAAAAAATGCTTTAAAATGTACCAAAAGATATATATATGCGTGTATCATGTATATACATGAGATATCAAAAAATCCTTGTTCAAAAAAAACAAAAAAGTCAAAAGGAGTGAGCAAAGTTGCAGATGGTAGTATCCATTCAATCAATGTGGGACACCCCTTCCATTAGGGATAAATATCCTATATAGGAAAGTTCCCGGTGAACTTCAAAGTCTTGGATATGGAGATCAATAAGAAAAGGCCAAAGTGGAACCACTTCCCCATGTTCCAAGAACTGAGGAATATCATCCATGGAGGGAATCTTGATGGTCAGATGTGCAATAGATAAAATGGTATCCAGATTCTCTAGGAATTCAGGCTTCACTATCAAGTTGGCAGTAGCACCAACGTCTTCAACAGGTAGCCCAATGTCTAGAAGGGGCTAGACATTAGAAGTAAAAGTAGTGGCTGGACACAACATACTTTTCCCCAAAGACTAATCATAAATATGGCACAGTGAAACTGGAAGTCCTAATGAAGAAAACCTTTTCAAGCCTTTGCGATATGATGCTCCGTAAGAAAAAAATTTGTTGGTGAGAGAAACCTAAGCAAATTGGAGTATCCATGGCTAAGAAGCAAATGAAAATGCACATAGCATAATTGCAAAAATAAAATAAAAAGAAAGAAAGAAAAAGTGTGAAGAATTTTAGAAGAGATGCAGAATTTATAGAGTCGTAATAAAGTTGCGGTACATAGTTTCCTTGAGTGAATTTTTTTTGGGAAAAATGCAAGCGAGGTGGCAGCTGGATAATTATCTTCAGGGTTAAAGGTTAAATCAAATTAATTCTTTACACACATCTGGTGGTAAATTGCTTCAAATTTGAGCAATACAAAGATTGTGAATTGAGCAAGTTGAAGATTACAAAATTAATAGTGGTCATTTCAATTCTTTTAAAGAGTTGTATTAATTATGGAGGTGTTTATGTGTGTGGAATACAAAGGAAAATGAATCTGGCAAGGCAGTACACGTCATCACCCGAGTAAGTTGAAGAGATAATTATACATGCAAAATAAGGCGTGTGAATTTAATGTAGAATAATGTGATAGTGCTTCAAGGTAATCATGACATTTCTAATCCATTAATGAAGTGTAGCGCCATCAAGTTGAAATTGCTAGCAGAAATTTTAGTAGTTGCCATAAAATTTAATCGAATGGTGGTAACTGATGTTCCTAAATTTAGATTTAAATTTGGTGATTAAGTTGTCTATTGCTAAATTTTAATTTATGCATATTTTTTGACATATAGCGGGCTATAGTTAGCTAGGATTTGGCATAAATTAGTGTGATTTAGCTGGAAACACACACACCTACAGGGAATCATTAAATGAGTTTTTGGGAAGTAGTTAATTGATGAAAGGATTTGCATTGAATGAAAAATCAAAAGGTAACCTTTGCTACTACTATAATTCCCAACCTAATAGCGGTGCTTCATTTCTTGCAAGTTGATAAATGAGCTATCATTGAAATATCAAAAGAGAAAATGAGCTATCATTGCTATATCTAAAAAAAAAGATAGCAACTATTTAGGCTATCCAAATAACTCTAGCGGGGCTATGGATGACTAACTAGTAGTAGAGCTATGTTTGGGGGAATTACGAAGATAACCTTGTCAAGGCTATGGATGCTTGACTACCAACAAGGCTCTATCCCTGGTTGGATTTGGAGGATTACTATATTATGTAGTTCAATGTTAATGAACTGATTATTTTTACTAAGTTCTGAAAACTAGAATTAATCAGAGCATACATGAATATTTCTAGTAGAATTTTACTTCTTTATGCCAAAATCTAGGTAAAGGTAAGAGTTATTGTTTTAAAATATGCATAAATTTTAATTTGCAATGGGTGATTTAATTTCAAGTTTGGTTTAAATTTGGTTTTATTGGTTGCAAGTTGTTGTGTGGTCTCACAACATGCCCCAAGATTGAGAAGGCTTGGGGACCCAAGTGGAAAAAATATAACTCTTATGGTAGGAGCTAGCAAATTGAAAGATCAGCAGGAAGTAAAGAGAGAAGAGAATCTTTGATAATAAAAATACTTCATAATGAAAGTGTTTCGGGCACCAGATACTAGGTACCGGAAACATGTAAAAGGTGAAAGGTAATGCAAGTTTGAATGGAAGGCTCGAGTCTGGTATGAAGGAGTCTAATATAATGGAGTTCGGTAATATGGAGTTCTGATATAACAAAGGTCCGGGAAAGTAAGTGGGTAAAGTTGAATACCAGGTACCGAGTACCGGGTTGTAATGTGAAGTGAAAATGCTAAAATTTTAAGTTTATCTAATGATCTCGGTAATCTAGCATATATGTGAGGATTTATTATATGCTTAAAAGTGTGTTAATTACAATATTTTTTGTATTAACATTTGAATAATGGTTCTATTTACATGAGATGATATAAATCTTTTTTTCTTTAAAAGGGATTTAATGTGTGGAATTTGTGATTGCAGGAGATGCAAATTGTGATGCAGAGTTCGGGTATGGACAGTCAAGCAAATTGTATTTGCAGACAAATCTGATGATGTTACCAGGTTCAACAATGCACTTTAAAAGCTCATGCTGGAATGGAGTTCATTACAAAGATGTGCCAGATACCAGAATCCTGGGACATTGGAGTTCAAGCATGCAGTATAGAAGTTTACTTATTTTGGGGGTAAAGTTGAATACCAAGTACCAGGTACCGGGTTGTAATGTGAAGTGAAAATGCTAAAATTTTAAGTTTATCTAATGATCCCGATAGTTTGGTATATATGTGAGGATTTATTATATGCTTAAAAGTGTGTTAATTATGGGATTTTTTGTATTAACATTTGAATAATGGTTTTAATTACATGAGATGATATAAATGTTTTTTTTTTCTTTAAAAGGGATTTAATGTGTGGAATTTGTGATTGTAAGAGATGCAGATTGTGATGCAGAGTTCGGGTATGGACAATCAGGCAAATTGTATTTGCATACAAATCTGATGACGTTACTAGGTTCAACAATGCACTTTAAAAGCTCATGTTGGAATGGATTTCGTTAAAAAGATGTGCCAGATACCAGAATCCTGGGACATTGGAGTTCAAGCATGCAGTATAGAAGTTTACTTATTTTGAGGGTAATTTATTCCTGGCATGTTCAAATCGAGGAACCTGAAATATAGGAATAATACTCTCACCTAATCACTTTGTTATCATGGGAAGTTCCTATATTTTATTTAAGCAGATTTGTTTGGTTCAAGGAAGAATCCTGGCGAAGATTAAAGATCAACACCTGAAGAGCTTCAACATGTAATTGGAGTTGACTTTCGTCGGCTTTGATTACAATTCTCCTATTGGTCACTACATTGCACGTTCCTTGATGAGATTGGTCCCTTGTATTTCCTTTCATGTATTTTTCTTATCATGTCTGAGCCATGTGTTCTATAAAACGCCAAAGGGTCCCTTTTTTTATTTTTAAGTTCAGAATTTTTGGATGTTAGTGGAGCATAAACTTTAAAGTTTTGTTCTTTTTTCCTATTTTCTGAACCATTCCTGCGTAAAAATTTGTATGCACGTAGACATTGATTAATATCACAGCTTATTAGACAGCTACCTATCTTAGTATCTTTTGTAGCTGGTTTTGTTAGTTCAGCCGAATAAGACTATACGTTGTGTCATTTAAGGGTGCATACAGAACCTACTAGGTGTCCAAAAATGAAACCACTCTCTTTAAAACTTGCACCATTTTATATGTAGCTATGAAGCAATCTGGTGAAATATAAAATGGTTTGCTCTATTTAAATTGATTGTTTGGGGCATCCATGGAGAAGAACTAGGAGAAACTTTTAATTTTCATATTTTTTATGCTTTATTTTAGAATAGATGTTTAAGTTCTTGAAAATGTTCCAAAATTTGAATGAATGGATGAAATTTTATTGAAAATCTTTTGTTTTCCATAAAATTGTTGAATGCTTAATGTTAAATCTACTTAAGTGATAGCAAATAATTTGTGATGTTCATGAAATGTTACAACAAATCTTTCAATTTCATGATACTTGAACTTGATGTTTCATTAAGAATCCAACACCTAAAATATTTAATTCAAAATAGTAGTCCCTTTGAGATTAATAGCAATATCACATCAGTACCCGAGAGCGGCCCTAGTACAACCATGACCTAGTTATTGGAGACTTGGGATTGAATGAAAGCCAATCTTTTCCCTGTTAATGCAAATTTCCCCTTTAGGTTGTCTTTGTTCCATATCTTTAAAGAATGGTAGGCTCTTTGCGGTCTTGTCTATGAAGAATTTATTTTCCCTGTTTGTTGTGAGTAAAACCATTGATCAATAATATCCTCACAAGTAGGGAAGATATTGGGAGAGGGACAAAAATGAGTATCAATTATTGCATCCTCTTTCACCAAGATATCCTTGTGAATGGTGATCCTATACATGCACAAACACAAAGAACAAACACATTATTAGTCCAATATGCAAGTTAGAAACAACATTCCCCATTAAATCCATTTGAAACATGAAAACAAGAAATAAGTGAAGAACACAAGTAAAAAAGCTATTAAATCCTATTTTAACATCCAAACTCTCAATCCCATGGGGGAATTGGTGTCATTTTTATGTGGAAAATGGACCTTTCCCAATTCCTTGCAAGCTTGATGATCAATGGCAAAGATTTGATGCTCCTTGATGAAATTTATCCATAGCCTAGCTATGAAATTATGAAAATGGATGAACTTGATTCAAAACATGAAGATGATAACTTTGCACAAGTTGTGGATGAAAATGCCTAAGATTGTGGATCCAAAATTAATATGACAGTCTTCTATTTATAGAAGAGAAAGATGGAAGAATAGGCAAAATAGATGAATGTGGGATCAAACACCAACCAATAGCAAGTGTACCAATGACTTCTAGGCATAGGACCACCGATATGTGACCCTAACCCAACTTATTTTTTTGATCTTCATGCACATTTAATAGGTTTTAAAAGTCAAACAAGTCCAGTGGTGCAGTTTGGCTCCCTAAAAGGGTTGAATCAGTGTCGTACAGCCTTAAATTGTGTCACTAATATAAATGGTGTCACCGCATTGTAGTTGGGGACTTAGGTGTCAAACTCCAAAGTGCACCACATATGCAAATGGTGTCGTTGTGGGCCAGTTAAGAGTTTAGGGTTTTAAGGTCAAATTGATGCGCAATTAAACAGTGCCGCCACGGTGGAGTTTGCAATTTAGGGACTCT
>VDFB02317933.1:0-26663 GCA_007258455.2 Sequoia sempervirens | reverse complement strand
TGTGAGGAATATTTGGTGTTGGTACTAATAGGTGGCCCTTGGTTCCTTTGAAATTCCTCATTGATGCTTAAGAAGTTGGGGACGAGATTTAATCTAGTCTTGTGCTCCTTCTCGGCTACTCCAGTTTGTGTTAGAATGCTTCACCTCCCATTGGAGTTTTTGGATGAGGAGATGTTTAAATGGATTGCCACTACATTTGGTTGTTTACTATCGATTGAGAAAATGACTACTTTTGGGAAACAATTGGCTTATGAATGATTTTATGTCAATGATGAGTAATTAGTGGACCCATTGGATCTAGTTAAGATTAATTCTAAGTTGGGGGTGTGGGAGTAGTTGGTTGAATTTGAGATGAATCCCTTTGCTTGGCTTCACTGTAAAAAATTTGGACATTGGGCTAAAAAGTGTCCTCTTAAAGTTCCTAAGAAAATAACTAAACAATGGAAGGAGGTGGAAAAACCTCCTGTTAAAGAAGTGGATTGGTTTCTTGCTCAAGAGGTGGTGGAAAACCCACCTGCCCAAATGGAGGTGCTTGTTGGTGAGGCCCCCATGGTGACTTCAGAGGAGCTGATTTTGGATGAGGTTGAAAAGCTGTTGGCTGGTGAAACTACCTACGGAGAAATGTTTTAGGACATTGGTCTTAATGATAATTTATGCTTGTCCCCGTGTTTTGTTGATAATAGTTTTGTGGTGTCTAAGGAAAATCCTTCTGCATTAGTTGTTGCTAGTTCTCCCCATGGGGGCAGAGCTTTCTTAGTATAATGTCAAATACTGAGGGACTAGAGTTAAAGCATGATGTTAACGAGGTCAAGGAGTTGGATAAAGCAGATAATCCACCTTCTACACAAGTTCATTGTCAGAATAGGAAGAAACATTCTCCTTTGCCAGGAGTTGTGAGAAGGAATAGGCAAAGGGAAAACTGTGGGTCTGAACCGAGGGGTAGAGGTCGGCCTCCTACTAATGCGACTAGGGAGAAGGAGAGTTGGAAAAATATTGTTCATGGTACGCAGAGAGATCTATTGGAGATGTGCTCTAAGAGCACAGTCCATAAATCCTCATGAAGATAATCTCCTAGAATATAAGGGGTTTAAATTACCCTCATAAGCATGATCTCCTCGCTAATTTGGTAAGAGATCATAGTCCTGATATTGTTTCTATTGAAGAAACTAAAATGGGAATGGATAAACTTTCTAGATTGAAATTAGAGCTCTTTAAGGATTGTGGGATGCATTTTTCTGAGGCAACTAGTTCTTCTGGAGGGATAGTGGCCTTTTGGAATCTTTGGTTTATCAGAGGGGTGGAGATGATGAATGATAGTAATCATGTGGCCACTTCCTTTTTCATGATAGTAAGCAATGGTCAAGGATCATGTGGTTGAAAAGTGCGTATAAAAATAGTAAGTTTCTCCATTTGTTTATATTGAAACATAGAGCCTCTAACGGGTTAAATCTGATTAATTATAATAATGAAGCCTTGGAGAAGGATGTTTCTCTATAGAATGCTATGGACAACTATTTTTCTCATTTGTTTTCAGTGGAGGGAGAGCTTGATTAGGCTTGTCAAGATGATATTTTGAGTGATATTCCGTGGTTGGTGGATGATGAGATGAATTGTCAGCTAGTTTGTATTCCTTCGGTGAAAGAAATTTGATGTGTCATTCTCTCCTTTGAAGATAATAAGGCTCTGGGTCTTGATGAATTTCCCATGTTTTTCTTTCATTCTTTTTGGGAAATTATTGCAAAAGATGTTGTGACTACTAAGAATTTTTTCAGGTCAGGTGCTATTCTGATGGAAGTGAATTCCTCTTTTATTTTTCCAATTCTCAAAAAGCTGGGGGTTGTGTCCTTTGAGGAGTTTCATCTTACTAGTTTGTGTAATTCTATCTATAAGATCTTCTACAAGGTCCTGGTGTTCAGGTTACATAAAATCTTCCCTCTCATGATCTCTCCTCAGCAGAATGGTTTGGTGGCTGGTAGGTAGATTTTGGATTCTATTCTTCCTGTTGATGAGAATATTCATTCTCTTACTGCTAACAAACAAGCTGGGCTTATCCTCAACCTTTAATTAATTAAAGCCTATGATAGATTGGACTGGGGTTTTTTGGCTAAAATTCTCGTGTCCTTTAGTTCTGGGGAGAGATTGGCAGCTTTGGTGCATCAACTTATTTCTACCTTGAGGTTTTCAATGCTCATCAATGGTTCTCCCTCTCCTCTTTTTGATTGCTCTAGGGGCCTTATATAAGGGGATCCTATCTCTCCATTTTTGTTTATCATTATGGTTGATTCTTTAGGATGTCTTATTCAAATATTTGTCAATTTTGGTCTTATGTTTGGGTTAGCTCTGTGTTCTACTAACCTTTCTTATTCTCATCAACAATTTGTGGATGACTCTCTCTTGCTCGGGAAGGCTACAATTATGGAAGCTAAGAATATTAAATAGATATTGTAGATGTATGAGGTTGCTTCTGGGCAGAAGGTTAGTCTACGTAAGAGTGTGCTTTTATTTTTTAATACTCCACTTGAAAGACAAAATAGGATTGCTCAAATTCTCCAGTGTCAAATTGGTGAACTTCTAGCCTCCTACTTGGGGTTTCCTCTCTCGTCTAAGGATCCTAATTCTTTATCGAGGGGATTGATTGATAAATTTAATTCTAAATTGGTTGGGCGGAAGGGGTCTTTGTTGAACCAAGCTGGAAAAGTGGAGTTGATTAAATCCACATTTTAGAACATTCCAGTTTATGCCCTTAGTCTTTTTCCTTTTCTGAGGAAATTTGTGGATGTTTTGGAGGGAATTTTGAAAAAATTCTTATGGACTGGTGTTGAAGATAAGAAAATAACTCATTTGGTTGCTTGGGATGATGTTTGTTTTCCTAAAAGGGCTGGTGGACTTGGAATTCACAAAATCTAAATGTTCAACATAGCCTTATTGAGGAAACAATTATGGAACCTTTTGGAGGCTAGAAGGGAGGGGGCAAAGATTGTGTGGAGTAAATACCTTTATGGTGATGTTGGGATTAGATGTTTTTTATGTCAAAAGTTTATTCCCTCAAATGGTTTTGTGCTTTGGAACTATATGTTAAAGGCTCAAAGGCTTATTGCTAAGGGTCTCTTTTGGTAGCTGGGAAATGGGAGGACTATTTTATTAAGGGATGATAATTGGTTGGGTAATGGGCCTCTTAAGGATGTTACTTGGCCTAATCCCTTTATGGAACTCTGTTTGTGATAGTTTGGCAGATTTATTTTTTATTATATTGAAGGAGGCCACTAGAGGAAGTTGCATGAGGTGGATCTAGGTTTGGAAGGCTTATATAGAGCTATCTCCTCAGTTTATATCCCTGCTATCCCTTCTCTGGATAAGTTTGTTTGGAAACCTTCCTCTGCGGGTAATTTTTGTGTTGCTTCAGCTTTTCATATGAGTGATTGTTTTACTACTCTGCATCCTTTTTGGGCTTCTGTTTGGTCTAGGTTGATCCCCAAGATCAATATTTTCTTTTGGCTCTTTTTTCAGAATAAAATTCTTACCATTGATAACTTGATTAAAAGAAGTTTTGTTATGCCCAATAGATGCTTTCTTTGTGAAAAGGAAGCAGAAAATACTTGTCATTTGATGATATTGTGTAGTTATGTTTGAGTGATCTGGAACCATGTGCTTTTGTTGTGGAATCTTAGTTGGGTCTTCTCGGTAGCTGTCAAAGATTAATGGTTCCAATGGGTTGGTACTTCTTCTAATCCGGCCTTGCAGATTTTATGGTCCCTTGTTTTGCCTCATGTAATTTGTGGGGTGTGGTTGGAATTTAATAATTTAGAATCTTTAGAAATGCTATTATTCTAGCTTCAAATGTTGTCCATAAGATCAGTGCAACTATTAAAGAGAACTTCATTTTTTAGACTTCTTTTTACATAGGTCAAAAGATTAACCAGTGCTCCTCTATTATATCAATTCCTCAAAAGTGGAAGTTAACGTGTGACATATCTCTCCTTGTTTCTAAAAGGAATTCCTCCAGAGATGATGTTGTGTGGAAGGGTCCACCAGATGGTTGTGTTAAGATTAATTTTCATGGCGAGGCTAAAGGAAATCCAAGACCTGGAGGTTGTGGGGGAGTGTTCAGAAACTCTAATGGTAGGCTTGTCCCAATGGTGGCACTCCCTTTGGGAATCTAGAGAAACCACTTTATGGAGGTGCCTACTTCCTATCATGCTCTTAATTTGGCACAAAGAAAAGGGTATAGGAAGGTTTGGCTAGAGGGTGAATCCTTGAATGTTATTAACAATTTGAAGAATGTTTCCCCTCCTTCTTGGACAATTGAGGCCATGGTTCGAGACTCTATTAATATCATCAATTCTTTTGATAATATTTAAATTTCCCATGTCTTGAGAGAAGGAAATTAGTTGGCAGATTTTTTTTCCAACTATGGTGTTTGTGAGGGTAAGGAATGGGATTTGCATGACCCAATTTTTTTTTAGGCCTCCACCATTGTTAATAATGAGTGCTAATCCTTTGTGTCATATTAAAGGTCGGTTGTCCTTAGTCACATGCTTGATATTAATGACTAAGGTTGTTCAAGATTTGTTTAGAAGTGGTGGCTTTGATTAGAAGTGGTGTCTTTTACAAGGCTTGTGGTTCATTATTGCATCTTTGTCTAGAGGCAAATTTCACACAGATTCTGGGAATTTTTAACTTTTGTTTCAAGAGTCTCTGGTTCATATAGGCTAGTTTGTCTGGTTATTTCTTTTTTCATAAGTTCTTTTGCCTTAGTGTTGGGTCTCTATGTATCAAAATTTTTTCCATGGGAGGGGATATAAACAGGGCAGAGCTAAGGTCCTATGAAACTATGAAGAAGAAGAAAGAGGTCTAGGAAGTCCTTGAGAAGGGTGGCCTTACTCTGTACATGGAAAAGTTGCATGGTAATAATCCCCAAGTTACATAACCATTTGTTCAAGGATGGAAGGAGAGGTCTGTGAACCTGAAAGGGAGGGATATTGTGTTGGATGAAGAATTTATTCCCTAGATTACGAGCCTTGTCATGCAGAGAATGAAGGTTTTTAGGGATAAGAAAGAAGTGAAGGATGCAATTAACATTTTCTTCAAGAAGGATAAAGTGGCTGACTTGAGGATGATGAAGAGTGGTGGGTATCAGAGGAGCTCATTGAAAGCCCTTTGGTGTGATGTGGCTAAGGAAATTATGAGGTATGTTACTCTGGAAGGAAGGTATATTGTGATCAATTCATATCATTTTCTGTTACTCAACCATTTTTGTCACAAAAAATGGGTTTCTATCCCTTATTAGTATCTTATGTTGCTAGATTTGGGGATTAAGGAGCATTTTAAAAACCCCAAGAACCCCATTTTGCATGTGGGGTTGATTTTACTTATTTATGAGCATGTACAAGCCATTGATGTTCATAAAACCCCTACTACCCTGTAGGATAAAATTGTTAAACCTTGGGAGGGATATCAGATGGATTCGGGGGATGAAAGCGGTAGTAAGAAGCCTAAGAGGAGGAAGCTCATTTTGGAAGAGGATTTGGAGTCATATAGGAATGGTGATGTGGACTATGTTTTGAATTCTTATGCTTCTCTGGAAGAGGGCCACATTTGCCCCATTTGCCCTGTTATGGTCAAAAGTGGAAAAAAGAAGCTGGAGGATAAGGCGGGCTACATGACATGTAGTGATGAGATGGAGGAGATTGTGATGAGGAGGAGTAAGGATAAATTTAACCTTTATGGGGAAGCTTCTTCCCCACCCCCTCTGTCTAGAATTGTGTAGGAGGTGGATGATGGTAGCTGGAAATGTGAAGTGCCAATTAGGGACCCTTTTCTGGAGAAGGGTGTCCCTTTAACCCTAGATGGTGGTGTTGATGGTGACACTCCTACTAGTGCTATGGTTAGACCACCAAAATATAGTATAGAAGGAGGCTTGGCTTCAGATAGGATGCAAAAAAGGAAGATCGTCGCTAAGGAAATTGCCAGCTCCATGTGGATGTTCAAGACCCCCATTCCTATGGGTAAAGGTAAGGATGTTTCTGAGAAGAGAGCCCCTCCTTGTACTACTGTTGAGGATGTGGCTATTGGTAAGTGTATTGAGAATTTTGATAATGAGGAAATTGATGTGCTGGGGTCGGCCCATGATTCTGCCATTGTTCTAGTTTATTTTTCCATTAGAATAGAAATGATCTCTACACCTAAGGATTTCAACTTCATACATGGATTTGATTTGTCAAAATATACACTTTAGAATCATGTTCACCTTCATATCTAGACATGGAATAAATACTAGTAGTGTTGGTGAACATCTTTGTGAATTTGTTAAACAAAGACCTTGTGTTTAAAATCTCAATTTGATTTAATAACTTTTGAAATAATGATTAAACACATGTCAAACAATTATGCAATATGCTAAGACTATTCTCTAAAGATGATGGAAAGCATAACAAAACTTGTGCAATAGGTATCCCTCTTGATGTCCTAGATTCATCAAAAATGAAATAGGGTGGGCTTGTCCTTTTATAAAACATTTTAGTGCTCAAATTTGAATTTTTCATGATCACATTTAAAAGAAAGCACTAGCCAAGAGGGGGTTGGCTTGGGGCAAAGATTAATTTGAATTTAAATGTTTAGAGGTCATTTTCATACTATATATTTGAACCATATTCATTTTTGTATGGATAGATTTGATTTTAATAAAGAAATAAGTAACATAGAAGAGGTTCATGTGAGAAGTCATGTTTGATAAAAAATTAGATAATTTGTGAACTTTTACATAAATAGGTTATTTTTATATATTAATTATTAGTACTTCAACTAATTTTGTTATTTAGTTATTAATAAGTTGGTTTTGAACAATTAAAAACAATTATTTCTCTTGAATATAATTGGCTAAGAAATTTGGGTTGTTATGAGCAAGTATTTTTTAATATTTGTTTAGAATGATTTTTCAATTTTTTGCTTTATTAAGTTATTTAAATATTTGTAAAATAAATAAATGTTTACATTTTTTAGAAGGATTTTTTTTATGTATTTAATTATTATTATTTTATTAAATAAAATCTCACAAAAATTAACTAACTATTTTATAAAAATCTAGAGATTTGATTTTATAGAATCAAAATAAAAATTTAAATTAAATCTAAATATTAATTAATAATATAATGCTTCAATTTTTTTGTAATGTCACTCTACATTTTTTTATTATTAGGGTTAGGGTTAGAACTAAGTTATGGATAGTGTTACAACCATAGTTAGGTATAGAGATCTAGAAGTAGGATAATAGTTTAGAATAATAGTCTAAAAAATAATAATTACAATACTATAAACACACCACTACGTAGCACTTGTTACATATGAAACAAACAAATCAATATAAATCAAAAACAAAAGATGAGAATATTGAGTACATACTTTTTCAGCATTACAAAAATAAACAAATAAAAGAATAAAGTTGGGAACAATTCATTATTAAAGTCACATAGAATTGTTAAGCTACGAGGGTAATGGTATAGCTTAAAAATAATTATATGCCATAGGACTTCAAAGACACACAAGATATTGAAGTTCTCAGATATTTTATTCTTGCCATCTTTTTATAAATAGAATAAACACATGCAAGAGTTGCCTGAAGACCGTCCAACCTAGACTTGTCAATTCAAGAAAACCATAAATTATTTTCTATGAACATTAATACATTTCATAAAGTTATATTTTGCTTCTGTGGCTGTACAGTACAACAGTCCATATGAAGATTGAACAAAAACTAGTCTAACAATGTAAATCCAACCAAACATTCTGTTTACCATAATAGTAACATAAACCTTGGGAAACCCAAGTAAAATATATTCTGTTTAAATCATAATAGATACATAAACCCTAAAAAGCCCAAGTAACATACATCATCAAAAACCCTAGGGACATGATCATCAGAATCCCAAAAGAATTGTTGCAGAGATGGAAAGTTTTAGTGAAATTACTCAAAAGCTAAGAGGCCAAAAATCACTGTAAACATTGATTTACTGATGAATCATCTCTGAGAATGGTTGGCTCCTTTGACAGAGGCACCCAATGCAGTTACTCTACTATCCTAAGAAGCCCAAAAAAAGATTATGCCTTTAGATTGCAAATGGACTGGCTTGCATTTTGGAATATCTTTCAAAAGAGAATGGTGGTTGAATGCAAAGATCATTTAATTATTTAACTCTAGATATGGCTGTAAATGTTAGTCCCTACCTATCTATTTTACCAATATCAATTGTTGCCTTTTGCAATGTTAGTCCTTGAGCTTTGTGTATGGTAATAGCCCACGCCATCGTAAGCAGTATCTGCCTTCTATTGCCCAAGGAAACAGGTATGATTGGTATGCTCTTAGGGTCATGGTCATTCCATGGGGGTCCACTGTAGCTATTGAACCTTGTAACAACATACATGGGAACATCTGGTGGTTTGGAACCAGGGCTGTAAATGATTTCAACAACTTCGCCAAGAGCTCCATTCACCAGGCCTGCTTGTGTCCATATGTTGGATGTGAGCATGATGTGTTGCCCTTTACAAAGCAATACTTCTTTTTCAAGCTGTTCATCATCAGTTGCACTATCTATTCCATGCCTGGTACTTGTCGCAGCACTGATTGCAATTGGACGGTTCAATGATTTTAACATTCTTCTGTTGTGTAGTCTAACTAAATCATTGGTAGCAAACAAGTGCATTGAGCTATCAAACTCTTCTTTTTCTCTTGATGTGAGTTGCTTGTCTGTGCACGTCATTAAGAGTTGCCAATTTGCTTTTGTTGCTTTTGCATTATGTATGTTTTGCAATACTTGATGAAATCTTTGTTGTGATGGAGTCTCACCTTGATGACAAAAGACTATTTGTAAGGTAACAATAGTTGTAAATTGATTCCACAATGTTTTTGTAGTTGAGTGTGTTGTGTACATAGGTTTTTCCATCACAGGTGGAAGTTGGGTTAGGTCACCAGTTAATATTATAGACACTCCACCAAAGTGTAGATGCTATCGGTGTGGGAAAGCCTCATGTAGCCTTCTATCTATTTTTAGTAGCAACTTTGGACCTATGAAGCTCATCTCATCAATCAAAATATATCTTATATATTTCATATCTTCTTGAAATGTTGTTAATGCCTGTCCTTGTAGTGGGTGCATGTCTTTAATAGGGATCCGGAGCATTGAATGTATAGTTGATGCATGTATATTAAATGCAGCCACCCCTGTAGGAGCTAATGTGAGTAGTTCACTTTTTTGTTGTGGGCTCTTACTTGTGAGCACTTTTCTTATGCAAGCAATTAGGTATGATTTTCCTCTACCTGCTGTTCCTTGAACAATCATGTGCAATGGTTTTTCTGAGTAGCATTTACTATGGTCAATGATAATTGTGAGTGCTAGTTTTTGTTGTGACGATAGTGTATACTCTGGCACATCCAAGTTGCTTACCATAGTGTCTTCTTGGCTACATGCCTTTTTCATTGGGATGAAGTGGATGGAAATTTCATGAAGATCTTGGGGTACTAGTAGTTGATCCCATCTATTGTTGTTGTCAAACTCACGCCTACCAATGATCTCAAGTTCATTTAGGCCAACATTGTTTAAGGGACCCATTTGTGAAAACAATTCCCATTCATTAAGTTCTGTTGTGTCCCTTGTGGCAATCTTTGTATCGCTCTCATCTTCTTCTTCAGTGGTTGCTTCTATTTCGATTGTGTGATTAAGATGCCATACATCATATTTGGTTGCATTCATTTGCTTCCAATTTACAATTATTGTATCCTTAGCAAGTCCTACTTCGCCTTCTATGCTTCAAAAATGTTTGTATAATAGTAGCTCACTCTAGCAAAAAGTTTCAAAGTTGTCTGAGTCCTCATTTGGGATGGTATAGAACTTTGGGAAAACATTAACTATCGCTTTTCCCTCTCTCTCTTTCCATTTGCATCCTTTGCGCCTTGCAGAATAGGAGAAAGATCTTGTAGATTCAAGTAGCGTTATTGTTTCCATTTCTAGAGGCCGATTAATGTAGGAATACAGGTAGCTCGTATGGAGGTGTATTTCATCTGGTTGTCTTGTTATTCATTGGAACACTTTTTGGCCAACATTCAAAGATGTGAATGGCCTATTACAAACAACATGTGGCAATTTTTGAAGCATATGACATGTTTCTTGTGCTCCTATATCATGCTCTGCAACAAGCTCTGTCATAAATTTTTGATATGCTGTGATAGTTGGGTCATTTGTTCTCTGGCATGCAGATATTCTTGATAACATATCAATACAAGACTCAGATGTTCTCTTCTGCTTTTGATGCATACTTTGCAATGTATTTTAGTACAAGTGCTCGTGAGATAACTGGTTGGCAATCTATGTTGGCTCTCCATATCAAAAGCATTTCTGGATTGTGTATGTTTAGCCTATCATCATTCCTTGCAGGTCCATATTCTTTTTTGCCATTATCGTCACATGACAAGGTAGATACAGCTTGTTCTTTCCATGGAGCTTTGTATCGACACTGTAGTTGTTTCCCCTTTTTGTGTAAGCATGTCCCCTCTCTGCATTTTGTGTGCCTTTGTACACGGTTGATTATCTCCTCATAGTCATGAGAGGGATCTATAGCTAATATCTAAGCTGTGTCTAGCAAGCATGGGTCATCGTGTTGGGGACGATAGACCAGGTTGCTTCTATGTGAAGCAGGACGAGGGTTCCAAGCACTTACATACCTATCGAAGAATTTCCTTTCCTGTTCAACTTCTGTGTTGTTCTCCCAATCAAGTTTATGTGTTGGTGCATTTTCAAGCCAAAGGAATCCATGCACATGTGCAGTTCCTCGATGCTGCCATTGATATCTATACCAATAATCTTTTACACCAAAAAGCTTTTGGATGACCTCTTCACGGAAGATTGTAAATCATTGGTGGAGATATAATGATGTGGTGTGGGGGTTATTGATTACATTGTCAAGATGTTTATTTGTTTGCATTTCCATTGCTGTGTCATTTGAAAGCAATCATTGTAGGTCCAGCCACTTTGTGTCTGCTGCACTCAATGTGAAAAATAGAGTGGGAGACCCTATTTGGTTAATCATATTGGTTAGCTCATAATGACTCTTGTTCCAATATGGTCTTGTGCCTCGCATTGAAGAACCAAAGTGCATGAGTTCTTCAGCTAATTGTGTGTCAGGGAGGCTTTTCAAGTGTGCACGAAGGCTTTCAATAGTTGTCGGGATGTTTTCTTCTGCATTTTTTTTAATGAAAATTGCTGCAAGCCCTTGGCTACGATGTCGCAACATAAGATTGAACATAAAATATCGAAACCTTGGATGCCTTCCAAACCTCTGGTCATGGAACCTTATCAAGTGTAGTGCATACTCGTGCATTCGGACTTCCCTACTCCGCAGTTGCATTTGTAGTGCAACCCCATTGGGGAAGAGGGTTGGGAATGCCATATCAAGCAAGCCTTCAGTATTGTATTCATTTATTGGTGATGAGTTCATTTCAGGCCAATCTATAGTGCTATTTGTATTGTCCTCAAGGTCTAGTGCTTGCTTAATAATTTCTAGTTCACGATGTCTATTTGGAAACTTAGCCATGAATGATGATGTGTGTACTATGCTATCCTCAATTTCATCTTCATCAATGGTGTTCCAATTATTTGGCACCCCTGCACACTCGTTAGTTTCAATGGTGTGCAACATGCTTGAAATATCCGTGCTAACTTTAGGAATTTGAGCCAGACCATCAACACTTATGGAAACATCATTATAGTATGGGTCATATTTCACTTTGTATTGTAATGCATCTATGATGTGAAGTCTACTTACATAGCAATCATAGAAATGGCCTTCTGTATGCAGTCTTCAAACTATGAGCACATCCAAGTCTTCTATCCTTTGAGGGAGAACTTTTGCAATATTTTTGATATCTTGTGGGAAGCTAATTGTGTGACCGCTATATTTATATTGCCCTCCAGGTGCATGGGCTACTTGTAGTACTGGGTTAACTCTAGCAATGAGCATTTCCTCCACTTGGGCCAGTCTTCTTAGCACATCAGGTTGTTCTCCTAGGTCCATGTTGTTGAGTGAGGAGAATCGATGTATACCTCTCTCATTGAAACATCTTTTGCAAGTAGCATGAGGGTCAGATGAATGAAGAAGCATCCCTGGGTAGTTTTCCTTGCATATAATGCATGTTTTCCTATTGTAAAGTGCATCTATTTTTTGTCGAAATCCCTTCATTATTTTAATGAAGCTAGTAGTTGTGTTGAATGATGTTCGATCTTCTAGGTCCTGTTCTATTTGCAATAGTTGAGCTTTCCATGCTTGTTTCTCCAAATGTTTAATTCATTTCTTTGTAGTTATTTCCTCTCTATGATGAGCATAGTAATCATGATTTATCTCATGATCTCATAGTCTTTGTGCTTCTGTTTGGCAGGGGTCGATATGGATGGTGTGCAACTTTTTAATTTATCTTCAGGTGGCAATTGCTTCTTTATGCCTAGCATAGTAATCTTGATTTCTTTTTCAGGTCTGCTATCTTCTAATCTCTACTTGTTTCAAGCTAGCTTGACTTGTTTCGAGGGAGGGGTCATCCATCTGTGCAATGGGAGTGCAAGGCTCAATTAGTAATAAGAGAAGCACAAACATACTCAAACAACTATATGTGAGATGAACACAACATATCTAAAGCTTACAATGTTGAAAGAAGAATGCTTAAAATTCATGTATCTACATATGTTAAAACAGAAAATATAAAATAAGAAAATGACATATTCAAGTCATAATTTATAGAACTAATCTCTATTAAAGTATAGTTTTAAGATAGTTGTAGATTCCACATATATATAGACATGAGCAAATAGATATAAGCAAGTAGATTTATGAGTGCTACAATGCTAGAAGTAGACTCCACATATATATAGACATAAGCAAATAGATACACATTGTTACATTTGTTTTATTGAGATATTATTGTTACAGTTATAGTTGAAACACATAATATTGAAGCTTGGAGTAGAAATATAATTTTATAAGAGTCATATACATGACATGAATTGGGAAATGTAAACCTAGCAACTTATATATTTCTATCTGTAAGTAGATGTGGCACATGTGGTTAGATATTTGAATACATTCCTTTGCCTGAACAAAACTATCAACTATAATTTTATAAGAGTCATATACAAGACATGTGTTGGGAAATGTAAACTTAGCAGCCTAGATCAACTATAATTTTATAAGAGTCACTACACATTTCTTTGATCTTGGAAAGTAAGATGTTGCTCTCTGCAATGAAGTCAACTTGCTCAACCTTTGTGATAGTTTCCTTCAAGCATTCTTCATTATTGTATGTTTCATTTCTACATGTCAAAGTGAACAAGTATTTTTTGTTCAACACGTCTCTAATTACCTATTGACTATCCCTTTCTATGTCATCCTCAAACTGTAGAGAGTATAGCTTTTCCGCAGACATTCCCATGAGTCCTGTTGCTGCTTTGTCGAATGCAACTGCACATAGCATATCTATGTGGTCTTGTAACCTTATTTGTAGTATGTACCTATAATTACAAGAGGTACATGCTATGTGACACTTTGAGCAAAACCACTTTCCATCTTCAGTCTGCACCAATATTTTCTTGCACTATTTTCTTGATAATTCATTAGGGCATGCTAGATAGAAGAATAATTCAGATTTGATGAACAACAATGTTGCATTTACTATACATTGGAGATGGTGCACTCTATGAGGAATTTGTTCTCGAACATCCTTGATTGTTATTGTAGTGATAGGCATAGATGGGCTGCTAAACTTTGTTGAAGGTGATAGAATATTAGCCCCACTTTGTTTGAACCAAGTTTGTAGTTGTTGTGTCTCTTGTATGTCAAGGTCTATAAATAAATTTGTATTGCTTGATGTACTCAACACCTTTCCATTGTACTTGCAAACTCATCCATTTTTAATAGTGAGAATAGTTGTTTCTTGTAGGTGATACTTGTCTTGAAGATGACCACCTTCCTTCTCTGCCATCGTGCCCCATAGAGTGATATCTATAGTTGCCCCAGTCATGTCCAACAAGGATATTGTGCACCTTAGGACCTCTATCCCATCTCTTTTCCTAACTGTGGAGCTTGGGCTAACACAAGTGACAACTCCAATAACATCAGTAGTTGAGTTGCTACTCTTCTTTGTAAGTTCACTGATAGGTGTAAATGAGAATATGTGTTTTGGAATAGAATTGTCATCTTCACAAAGAGTGACCTTTGACTCTACCGACAAGGAAATTTCTAGCCCACTATTTAACCTATTGTAAAGCTTATTAGCAACCTTTACTGCACCACCAGAAAATGTATAGGTTTTTCCAACAGTAATATTTTGATAATGAAGATCAACAACTTCATTGAAACAAGTCACACGTGTTTCAGTCCCTTCTCTGTCAATGATGTCAAAGGTGAAAACTTGACCAGTACCTTTTTGGGTACTGTACCTGTGGATATCCTTTTTGGCAGTCACGCGACCTTTAACAGTCCATCTTGGTTGAAAAGGATCCAAACTTTTAATAGGCGTAATTGTGACTGGTGCTTCCATTCTACTCCTAGAAGGATTCACACCAAATAATCTTCTCACATGAGTTGATACTCTAGCAGCGCTAATTGTATCAGGCTCTGCATGTGGCTCTAAAGATTTTTCCATTTCCTGTTCTATATGGTGCTCTGGTTCCATATAAAGTGAAGTAGGATGACCGATTATAGCCTGGTTTGTAGAAACAATCTCAAGGTTCACAATGACAATCCACCTATACATTTGGAAGACAAGAGTAAGAATTACTAATACAAGGAAGAAGCTAAAAAGTTAATAATGATTTTGTTATGGGAAATTTTGGATTCCTTTACTCACCGAGACTCGCTTGGTCTGGGGCAATTATATTTTGTCATTCGTATTATGGATCCAACTGTAATTTCACCAGATTCTATGTAATGATTGTACTTCTGAGGTAAAGATGCTTTTTGTTTGTAGGCCCCATCAGATATTTCTACCTTGTAGTAGTTGTTACATTCATGGCCATGGCCAAAGTTTGAAATAGACAAAATTTGCACATTAGGTTTGAACCCTTCATTCCCATCATGGATAAGTTTAATTGCATCTATGGTTAATATTGTAGCCATGGTCTATGGAAGTTGACTAACCCTGCAAAATTACATTACATGTAAGATAGTGTTTCCATACAATTGGTGGAGGTTCTTGTTTTAGAAAACATAGACCTCAACATAATGTTGAGCATAAGAATACACAAGTGGAGCACATCATTTGCAAAAAAAAAAAAGAAAAAAGCGAGGAGGAATATTTTTCCTCAATATGTACTATAAGATATATTCAATAAAATTAGTGCTATGAAGATCAATATGCAAAAGGGTGCTACAATGTAAACATAATATATAACTATATTCATCATTGAATATATCAAAGGGTTTGAAAGAAGCATATATATGACTATGGTACTTCACATAGCTAAGTGTTGCAAGAGTGAATATTTACAATAATGATCAAATATATCATCATTTTGAGTAGCATTCCAATATATATTTGGTAGACTTAAGGTTATAGTTCAAGATAATATTCAAAATAAGGGGACACAAATATTAGAATAAGTTATATTCACTAAAATTAGAACTATAAAGATAAATATGTACAACGGCATTACAATGTAAACTTAATATATAACAACTAAGGGTTCAAATATAAGGTCGACCACTAAATCCATTTCGCTCCACATATAGCTATTTTGAGATCCTCATTTAATTTCACAAAAAACATCTAATATGTATCATACTAGTAATCTTGATCGAAATATTGAAAAAGTAACTACCTTCCAAGAAGTTAGTTGAACTTCTTAGACCATATATCACTCAATAAATCTTGGAATTCACGCTTTAGTTCAAATGCATTGGCCACTCCATAATATTGACAATACTTCAATTCACAGAGGAAACCATAAAATAGCTCAAGAGCTTCATAGGTTACATGAAATTTTCGGACAACTTCTTGCACCAATTCAACTTCATGATCCTCCACATCGCTTAAATCTTGGATTTTCTGCATAGCGTCTTCAAAAATTTCATGACAACTTGTCAAGACATTGTTTTAAAAAGCATCAACATTATGGTGGGGGAAACCCAACCAATCCAGAGATGTTGAGTCAGTTGCTGATAGAGGTAACTCATGGGTTTGTGGTGAGGGTGCATTGGAAGTAGAACCATTGCTTGAAATATTAATAACATCTTCAAGTGCTCGTGCATTAGCCATATCTTGAAACTATAATTCAAAATAGCGATGCTAATATTAAAAACAATTGTTATTAACAAGGGCATAGGTATTGACTAAGACCCAAACTACAAGCATAAATAAGTATAAAATGTTCTATGAATTTTATTTTTTGATGGACTATTTTAAAATGAGTAAAAACTTTAACGTATTCATACAAATGGAGAGTGAAAGTGTAATTTCCTTTAATATTATATAATAAATTAATATAATATTATTTTGTAATTATAATAAATTATTATGAATAGCGATACTAATATTAAAAAACAATTGTCATTAACAAGGGCATAGGTATTGACTAAGACCCAAACTACAAGCATAAATAAGTCTAAAATGTTCTATGATTTTTTTTTTGATGGACTATTTTTAAATGAATAAAAACTTTAACATATTCAAACAACTGGAGAGTGAAAGTGTAATTTTCTTTAATATTATATGATTAATTAATATAATATTATTTTTGTAATCATAATAAAGTAATATGAATAGTTTTTTGTAATTACAATATTATATAATAAATTAACATTATATTATTTTGTAATTATCATTAAAAAAGCCTATTGACTAAATATATTTATTGATTTGACAATTTGAAATAAACAGAATAGTTATATTTACAAAATGATTAAGGATTTTAAATGAAGTGGAAAATATTATCATACAATTGATATTTATATTTCAAAATATATATAAAATTATAAATTAACTTTTTTAAATAAATGAAATAAAATAACTTTAATATGTAAAAATTAAATAAACTTTATATAGATTAATTAGATAATAAATTAATATAATATTAGTTTGTAATTATAATAAATTATTATGAAATATGTAAAAACTAAAATTTCTTTGACAATCTTGGTTTTTAGTTTTTACAAATTGTTAAAATTTTCTATTAACGTTAAAATTTACTATTTATGTGTTTGAGCTTGAGCCTGGCTTTTCATTTGTAGATGTTGTTTACGTTGTGCCTTGGTTGTAGTTGGCTTTGAACGTGAAAGGTGCAAGAATTGATGGTTTGAAACCCTAGAAGTGCGAAAGAGTGAAGAGGTTATGAGTAGTGAGTGAAGAAGAGGTGCTTTCAACGGATTATGAGGCAAGTGGATAGCATTATTAAGGCTATAAAGATGAGTTGGTGGCAAACGGTGACCTATTCGAAATAAATCCTAGTCTACCTTACTGGGTGGTTCATGCCATAAATTCGTCACCAATTTTTTGTCACCTCCATCATGCTGTGTAAATCACAAGTCTGGTAGAAATACATTTAGTATTGTTGGAAGTATAAATCATGCAAGCCTGAGTCAAGCAAAATAATTGTTAGTAATATATTAACTATCATCCTAAATCCTACCTACTCGCCTGAATCAATACGCCTCCTTCTTTATGCATAACCATACCTCAGCACAATTTCAATAATAGTTTAATATAATTAGCTCATATGATAAGTGAATCTATCCAACACATATGGCTAAAATTCATGAAACAGTAATATAAGGTTCAGATTCATAATAGCAGTATTCGCTAGGATTGAACAATATCAAAATTTGTTACAAATTATTTTATAATTATAGTCAAATAAATCTATTGCAATATATGATAATCATTAAATAGTAACACCAATTATTCAGATCTGAGTACCAAAATTTCTACAGTATCCTGTGGTACATGAGAAGATCTAATTTTCCTTTTCCTCGAAGGCTAAGACTTCAATATATTTTCATATTTAGGAACCATCAAGGTTCAAGACCCTATAAACTTACACATCAAAAAAAGTTTCTTTAGCATTTCTCACATCATCAGACCTAAGCAATGCTCTTGTATTCTGATTTTGTTTTCACTACTATGTAGCACAAATAAAATAATGGTAACAGTGAAGGAAACAGATGATATAATCTCAGTATTATATTTACAATTGGCATGTACCGAACTTATTCGTATCCATTTACAAAATATTATGGGAAGAGCTTGAAGGACCTCACAAACACGCCCTCCAATTCATTTGGCCACAACAATTCAGTCTACCATGGAGTTACCAAGTATGTTCATACATATATTTTCTTTCTTATATACACATATATACCAAATAAAGTGTTAGTTCAAAGTAACAATATGTGGGACTCGATGCAGGCATAGATTGAAAGGGAGTTACCTTGTGGTGGAAAATATTTGTGTGAGGGCTCCTCATCTTTCTTCGCCAATACTATGGTTCCACCCGTTTCTTCGCTACAGAGACTGCTAAAACACAAATAATGTCATCCCCCTGAGAGCCATTTAACGTTGCTCAACGCTGGTTCACATTTATTGCATGGAGTGAGCTTTGGTGGCCTAGTAAATCACAAGGCAAGCACAGAAACAATAAGAAAGGTTGTGAAACGACGCAGCTGCTAGGAGCCATACCTGATGGAGACAGATAAGGACGCAATATTTAATGTTGTTATAAGCTTCAGGAGGAGTTTGAGGGTAGCCAGTGGGTCCATCCAGGGATGCACAGTGCTTAGGGCCATAAAAGTATAAGCTAGAGCATGATACAACTATTCCTGACACCCCTCTCTCACACATAAAAAAGCTGGCATTCATGGGGTTCCCACCAACATCAGACTGGGGGAAACACTAGTGGGGTTCCCCCACATAAAAATCCTATTGGCTAATAAAGTGTTAGTTCAAAGTAACAATATGTGGGACTCGATGCACGCATAGATTGATAGGGAGTTACCTTGTGATGGAAAATATGGGCATGAGGGGTCCTCGTCTTTCTTCGCCAATACTCTGGTTCTGCCCGTTTCTTCGCTACAGAGACTGCTAAAACACAAATAATGTCATCCCCCTAAGAGCCATTTAATGTTGCTCAACGCTGGTTCACATTTATTGCATGGAGCGAGCTTTGGTGGCCTAGTCAATTGCAACACAAGCACAGAAATAGCAAGAAAGGTTGTGAAACAGTGCAGTTGCTGGGAGCCATACCTGATGGAGATGGATAAGGATGCAATATTTAATGATGTTATAAACTTTGGGAGGAGTTTGAGGGTAGCCGATGGGTCCGTCCAGGGATGCACGATGCTCAGGGCCATAGAACTATACACCAGAGCATGACACAACTATTCCCGGCACCCCTCTCTCACACATAAAAAAATTGGCGTTCATGGGGTTCCCGCCGGCATTAGACTAGGGGAAACGCCGGTGGGGTTCCCCCACATAAAAAGCCTATCGGCTAATTAAATCTTGGAATATATAGTGGATACTAAATTGGGTATTATTAAATTGGGTAGTTTGTTATTATAGAAAATGAAAATAGTTGGTGAAGAGGAATTGAAAATTTTGAAAGCAAAGAAAATTTTATTTAGTTTTTCTTTATAAATAATATTTAATATTAAATTTGCTAAATATAATGATATAGATATTTTTAATATAATTATCTCAAAAAATGTCAATCTGAACATATTTATCTAAGCCTATGTCTTAAATTTAATATAGATATTTTAGATTTATTTAATAAATATAATAATCTATTTCAATCATGAAGGATATGTATTTAAGATAATGTGTGTATAATTGAAGTCTACATAGTAATCTACTTAAATGATATCTAGTTTATTTTTAATAAATATAATTGAAATCTTCATTATAATGCATATAGATAAATTAAAATGTGATTGTATTTTTAATAAAGGAGATATTTTTGGTACTGTAACAAATTATATTGAAATCTATATAGTAGTTAAAATAGATAAATTTAAATGTGCTAAGTAATTTCTAGATATAAACCTTAAAATCATATGAAATATAGGCACCCACAAATTCATCTTGAAGGAAAATTCACCGCCATGGAAAATTTAGCGACCAAAAATTCACCGCCAAATTCATCGGATGCCTATATTTCATATGAGTATAAAATATCATTTCCATATTTGAAATCTATATAGCGGTTAAAATAGATAAATTTAAATGTGCTAAGTAATTTCTAGTTATAAACCTTAAAATCGATATGAAATATAGGCATGACTAATATTCATTGCCAACAAAAAATTCACTACCAAATTCATCATAAGATATCATTCCGACATTTGGAATCTATATAGTGGTTAAAATAGATAAATTTAAATGTGCTAAGTAATTTCTAGTTATAAACCTTAAAATCATATGGAATATAGGCATCCGAAAAATTCATTCCCAACAATTCATCTCCAAGGAAAATTCACTACCATGGAAAATTCAGCGACCAAAAATTCACCGCCAAGTAAAATTCACCGCAATTCACCATGTTTTTAAAACATGGTGAATTGTTGGTGCTGAATTTTACTTGGCTGTGAATTTTTCATTGCTGAATTTTCCATCACGGCTAATTGCTGTGATGAATTTTCCTAGAGCTAAAATATACACTATATTTTATTTTAAAATATATATATATATATTTTTTGCATATAATTTATACTTAAAATTTAATTTATTTTTTGATGATCCTCTTATTTCCCTCTTATTATTTTCTTTGCATGTTTCTCTTGATTCAAAATTTGTAAAGATCAATATATAAATATATATTTTATTTTATTTGTAATAACATTTTTTTTTCATCTTTATATTCAAAAAATAAATATTAACTCTAAATTTTTTTTGTGAACATGCTCCCACCATTATATTGCACCCCTTGTTGCCATTCTAGTTAGGTGTCTTGGAATCATCAATAAATTAGATAAAAAAGATTTGAATCATGACATGCAATAGTCAAATATAACATTGAAAGAGATAGGAAAGGATATTTGTTAGCTATCTCACCGTGTTGTATTATCCTTGGAATTCATTGATGCATAAGAGTGAAGAAAATTAAGTATTGAGTAATGATGAGTGACAATTATAGTAAACCAAATCTACTATTATGTGATTCTCATCCATGATTTCCTAACTAGCTTCCATTATATTTTCTTCAATTGAAGTTCTATTCTTTGCACCTATAAAGTTTTAAAATGAGTTGAGATTCACCTACAACTTGAATACACAATGGAATGCTGAAGAATACCTTTAACAAAAGGGTCAAATTTCTAGATTTCCTTATGCCTTAGTTGGAACCCTATTCTTGTTGTTCACATGATTGAAGATACAATGATGTAGCATGCCAAGGATTAAGACTAAGATAGTTTCTATTCATGAAAATGTTGGTGCAAACCTATGATCAACAAATGATTTTCATGCTCTTGATTCTATTGTCTCTAATATGACACTAATGACCTCAATATTTGAGGCAAAATTATTTATTTCCTATGATTGAAAGTTTGGATTTCACCTAATTCAATCAAGGAGCCCAATTAAGGTATAATTCCATCTCAATCCTAGTTGATGAAAATGTACTTTTTGGTAGAATAAATAAGCAACAAATTTATGAGTAGGGGATAGTTTCTTTGGGAATCTTGGAAGTGGTCCAAAACAAGTTATTATGAGATTTGTAGAGATAAATAATCATTTAATCACTTGTAGTATCGTAATTATATTGTTGATAATGTGCTAGAATTCATTTTTTGGGTAGAGGATTGTGGTGAAGGTATTTATATACCTTTTAGGTAGTTATTTATTTCCTAATAGGTTATGATTGTTACTTATTCTATTTTAGACAATGGTAGGGTAATGCACTATTACTAATAGTGATTATTTACTCAACCACGGGGTCTTGATAGTTGATGCTCATATTCTAGAAGTTTGCTTTTGGTATTTTTATTTCTTGAAGGGGACAAAAAATATTTAAGAATGCTTTCAATCCATTTTGAGGGTTGACACTCGTATTTAACTCCATTGGAAGATGAATTATTTATTTTCATCCATTTGTAGAGAAAATTATGAATAAAAGTAGCTCATAGATTAGTGGTTTAACTCTAGTTACTTCTTCAAGGTTTATAAAGGTTATAATTGGATGGATATTTATTTATATTTATCATATTTGACTAGTTATATTGAATCTTTAAGAGTATCTAATCATCCTATTAATTTTTTTCCTCAGGATTTTGTAGGCCAAATCTTTGTTTTACAAGACTATTTTCATGTGCATTGTCTTTTTTTCCATGCTCTATAATACTTTGAAATTATGATTGCATTACTTATGACTATCTCAAGAGGATTTGAAGGAATTCCTTTAACTTTTGACATTATTTTGTATTGAAAAAAAGGTGAAGCTAAGATGCCATATTAACTTATGTATGTGTATTCAAATATAAGAATAAGATTACCAAATCTGACTATATGTATGTGATTGCACATTCATCCTATTAGAAAAATAAACAAAGAAATATGACACCAAATTTATGTGGAGAAACCCTTTCAAGAAAAACACCATACGAGAAAAGAGGGCAAGTATATTATTTATCTTCACAAGAGAGATACACCAAAATAAACTTCCTTGTTTATCTCCTTTGAGTCAAAATCTTCCATACGCCTACAAATAACCCAATAAGATGCTAGTATCTCAAGGCTCCAATTTATAGAACTTTTGGGCGGTAAAACCATAGTGGTAAACTGAAACAAGAGGTGCCAAAATCACTTGCAAAAACCCACACCCCTTCCTAGGAAAACTAAGATTCACAATAATAAATTAATTAATGTGTATAAAGCTTTAGCATGGGCACCTAACCCATATCCCCTTAAAATTTTGGCATTCAAGATTTGCTTCATTGAGAATTCAACTTCCAGATGGAGAACCAATGGAAACTTGTTTCAGACCTCCAAATTTGAAATCCCACTCAAGATCCTTCACATTCGCAATGTAAATTCCTAGGAGGGATAATTTTTTCCTCTAGTTACATGTAATGTCCACCAACATTAAATTCCTAGGAGGGATAATGTATTTAATATTTCCAATATTAAATACATTTCTCTCATGTCCCCTAGGACACTTTCCAAGAAACATGGAGACATTTAAAAATGACACAAGTTTTCAAGGTAAATGTCACCTAAGCGAACATTATCCCACTTGAATTATACATTGCAATTATATCTAAGAGATACATATAATAAATCAAGTATAGTGATTAAGGCCCATGGCCTTACTGCACCAAGAGAACTTATCATTGTTCACTAGCTTTGTTAGAGAACCTAAAACATTATCCAAAGTATCAAAATTATGAATCAAGACTTTACTGTTCTCAACCATTTCTCACAAAAAGTGATATTTATCATTAGAATTCTTAGTATGCTCATATTATGCATAGGATTTTTTTCCAAACAAATAACACTCTTACTATCACATCCAATTCTCATTGTCTTGCAATCAAAACCAATGCCATTTCCATGTCTTTGTAAGCATACCACCTCCTTGGAGGCACGTGTAGCAACCATAAACTTTTCTTTGGTGGTGGATAAAGAAACTATAGGGTTCGTCTTACTCATCCAACTCATTAAACCTCCAAGTAAAGTAAATACATTGTTGCTAGTGGATCTTTAACTATCCAAGTCACCTACCCAATCTACATCAAAAAAACCCTATATGTCTAATTACTTGACCACAACATATATACTCTGATAAAACAAACAAATATGACACCAAATTTACGTGGAGAAACCCTTTCAAGAAAAAATCCATATGAGAAAAGAGGGCAAGTATATTATTTATTTTCACAAGAGAGATACACCAAAATAAACTTCCTTGTTGATCTCCTTTGAATCAAATTCTTCCATACGCCTACAAATAACCCAATAAGATGCTACCATCTCAAGGCTCAGCATGGGCACCTAACCCATAGCCCCTTCAAATTTTGGCATTCAAGATCTGCTTCATTGAGAATTCAACTTCCAGATGGAGAACCAATGGAAACTTGTTTCAGACCTCCAAATTTGACACCCCACTCAACATCCTTCACATTCGCAATGTAAATTCCTAGGAGGGATAATTTTTTCCTCTAGTAACATGTAACGTCCACCAATATTAAAATTCCTAGGATTGGGATAATATATTTAATATTGCCAATATTAAATACATTTCTCTCATGTCCCCTAGGACACTTTCCAAGAAACATGGAGACATTTAAAAGTGACACAAGTTTTCAAGGTAAATGTCACCTAAGCAAAATTTATCCCACTTGAATTATACATTGCAATTATATCTAAGAGATACATATAATAAATCAAGTATAGTGATTAAGGCCCATGGTCTCACTACACCAAGAGAACTTATCATTGGTCACTAGCTTTGTGAAAGAATCTAAAACATTATCCAAAGTGTCAAAATTATCAATCATGACCTTACTGTTCTCAACCATTTCTCACAAAAAGTGATATTTATTATTAGAATTCTTAGTATGCTCATATTATGCATAGGATTTTTTTCCAAACAAATAACACTCTTACTATCACATCCAATTCTCATTGTCTTGCAATCAAAACCAATGCCATTACCAAGTCTTTGCAACCATACCACCTCCTTGGAGGCATGTGTAGCAACCATAGACTTTTCTTTCGTGGTGGATAAAGAAACTGTAGGGTTCCTCTTACTCATCCAACTCATTAAACCTCCAAGTAATGTAAATACATTGTTGCTAGTGGATCTTTAACTATCCAAGTCACCTACCCAATCTGCATCAAAGAAACCCTATATGTCTAATGACTTGACCACAACATATATACTATGATTAAACAAACAATAATTTAAAGTACCATGCAAATATCTAAACACCAGGGCTTAACAAAATTCCAATGCTCTTGACCAGGGTTAGACATGAACCTTCTTAGAACTCACACTACTTGGGCTATATCTAGTTTAGTGCAAATCATTGCATACATTAAACTACAAAAAAAACTAGAATAAGAAACCTTAGACATATATTCAAAATAATAATCAGAATTAGGAAACTTATCTAACCTCGACTTAGTACCAACTAGAAATAGAATATTAGTTGGCTTACAATCATGCATATTAAACCTTCACAAAATTTTATCCACATACGCAGTACTTCAAGTTAATCAAAGCTTTTTTTGAGCCTATTCTTTTTGAATTTCCATCCAAAGAATATATTTGCATACCCCAAGTACTTTATATTAAATGTGCTAGAAAGTTATGTCTTGAGCTCCCTAATCATCACCTTACTATTACCCATGAACAACATATCATCAACATACAAGATAATGATTAGAGTCTGATCATTGATAACCTTAATATAAACACAATGATCCTCCTCACCCCTACAAAAACCAAAATTTAAATAAAAAGGAATCAAACTTTTGGTACTTCATCCTTGGAGACTAATTCAAACCATACAAATTTATCTTCAACCTAAAAACTAATTACTCTTTTTCTTTTACAAAAAAATTGTCAGGTTGTCACTGAAATGAAGAGAAATAGTTGATGTTAAATATGGAATGGGGGAAAATGTTGTTGGTGTGTGTTAATGGACGTATTTTTACTTATTTCATTAGGAAATGAGATGTACATGAAGAATTGATTTCCAACCCTTACACGAGTCAAATGATGAGGGAATCTATTGATTTCCTTATGATCACTACAAATATTTATGATATTGGTTGCTAATTTGCACCATCGACTGTAAATCACTACAAATATTATTAACTTTGTCCTCCAATGAAACAAGTAGCTCCTCATGAACCCTATGGACGTTATCCTCTCCTTATAGTCCCTACCCATTTTATTAGCTCATCCAACCCCACCTTGTCAAGAACACCATTCATAGTTTCCAACTTTATTTTCATCATCCATTTTATTTTGATATGGTTAACTAGTGCCACACAGACACTCTGCCGCTCATTCAGCTTAGTATTAAGATCCTTGACCTCCAAAAAAACCTATTTGAACAACAAAAGGATATTTTTAGTCATATCCTCTACCATTCTATGAAAACCCTCTAGGTCAATTTCATCCCAATTCAAATGCTTAGTAGATAGATTAGCAACATTCTCAGGTTGACACTTTGGAACCACACCTTCACCCTTCAAAGCATCCTCAAAAAATAGAATCCTCCAAATCAACAACTTCAACCTCCACCCACTTCTTACTAAATTTCACTATCGAGTTTTCCAGCAACTTTGAAAGCCCTTTCTTGCCCTCAACTTTCTTGAAACCCTTATAGTCAAGGATCACAAACCTAGTTTGCATAAGGGAAACATCTCCAAAAATATTAAAACTATCTCCCTCAAGACATTTTTCTTCCATATGATGCCCCTTGTTAGCCCTGATGCTCCCCTATTTCTCCTTATTAGTAAAAATAGGGTACACTCCTAAATATTTCACCCCTTCCTCAGTAATGTTATAAACTTGCTTCTCATCGATTTTACCACCTTTCTTCCCCTTAGACCCCTTCTTTGCACTAGACGACACAACATCCTTCATTTTAGTGTCAGTGTCATAACCTTTTGACAAAGATTTAGAAAC